>JAPQWV010000879.1:0-185000 GCA_027422505.1 Craterostigma plantagineum
AAAATCCCAGAAAAAATAGAAAACTTGAAATAAAAAAAACAGAAGAAAAGAAAAGACTAGCGAATGAGAAAAGATCATATTTACACAAAGCAATAGCAAAGTTCACATACCTCATGAGGAGAGAGATCGAAAACTTTACCACCAATGGTGAAGGAGACAGTGGGCATATCAGCAATTCCAGCGCAATCAATGGCTGATTGCCCCATGGGACTTGGCAAGCGTTCACAAAGCTTTTATAGGAAAAAAAAAAAAAAACAGATTTGGCGTGAAATTTACAAAACTGACCGTGAAATAGCAAAAGTATATAAATACAAAGAATGTGCCTGCCTACCTCGTTGGCATATTTCAGGATTCTATCTTGAGTTTGGTTCTGGCTAAGCTGATTTTGCATCCAAACAACAGCCATTTCACAAGTCGAGCACATAGCATCTGATGATCTCTCTCGAGCTTGATCCACCACGCTCTCAATGCCCATACTATAAACCACAGAATTTAAAGAGGCAAGCTCAAATAGAGAACATTTTTGGGTATGACCAAGTAAGTGAGTTAAAGGAGGGCTAACTCTAACCTAACGCCACGAGTTCCATCGAACGTGCATAGCCAATTTGAGAGCAAATCTTCTTTGGCCGAGCCTGTAAATATAAGGATATTGAGTCAGTGCTTGGAACCATAAAACTTTAAATCATTAATAAGGATTAAACAAGAAAGTGGGGATATTGAGAACATTCACCTCTGTCAAAAGTAAATCCATAATGGTTTGTCCATATTGTTCGACAACAGCTTTGCACTCTTGGCTGACAACTCCTGAAGCCCCATAGCATGGTTTATCATGGTGACCACAGTCTACAAAAATATATGGAAGAGATACCAAGAACAAATCAAATTAAACAAGAATATTCCAATTTACGAATTTCATAATGACGGAAAGATATACAGTTGGGCCAGCTAAGAGAGATGTCCCGGAATCTGCAATTGCTGAACATCCACCACTGCAATACCCTGAGAAAAATAATATGTCAGATCATAGAAGGATAAGGAATAAGATAAGGGTTGCAACGAAAATAACGTCTCATCACTAACATAGCATGTAAAGAACATACCGGTTTCTTTGCCATCAATGAGAACATCACCCATGTCGAACTACAATAAAACATCTACAGCATTAGAGAATGATATATCACACACCGACCTGCTATTGGTATTTTAAACTATCTAGATAGACAAACCTGCCAGTATCCTTTCTGTGAGACGGGAACGTATGTGTGTTTGCCCTTGTAATGATTAGGATCAGATCCACCAAACACTATTTCCCCACCCTCTTCTTCATCAACATTGCGATTGAGCCAAAATGAGAATATGGTTCCTTGACTAGACCTTGTTCGACCATGTTGTACCTAAAAGAAATAGGCATCCCATCATCACATTGAAACTGATTCCACTCTAAAACCCGTTGAAAAACAAGAGGCAAAAATACACCAACAACAGCATGATACGGTAATCGGGTATTGCACATACCACACTGGAGTTGCATTTCCCACAGAGATCTCCTTGAAGCCAAGACCCAATATTCCATCAAATTTGGCAACAAAAAACGTGACACTTGGTTCTCGTGTTGCTTCAATGAATTCCTGGTCAAGTGCATACCTTATGTTAATAAAGAGACCTTATCAACGATAAAGAAAAGGACTAAAAGACGAACGAAAAAACCTGATCCTTAACGACCAAGTCACCAATTCTGACACTATCCTCACTAAGGAATCCAGAGATTGCTCCAGTTCCATAGTGAATGGCTGCAGACTTTCCTGCAGAGAAATCAATGTCAAAATGTATGATAGTAACCACATTTGTAAAATGTATAAGAAGGTGTACAATGTAGAAACAGAGCCTTGAGAAAAGGGTAATGAAAACATGCCAAATCCAAGCGCTAGTTAATATCATCGATAGATAGAAAATGACATTCATCTATGTAGAATAATGAGATCAAGCTTCAAAGCCCACAAGAAAATAGGTCATATATTAGGGTGGGAGTGGAAAAAAAAAACGAACCGTTCTTTTGTAAGTACTGGACTGGCTAGACTTGTATTTAGCATGGAAATAACAGGGAACCTGCAACGAAACATAAGTGTTGTACCGTTTAAAATGCTTCAAACAATTAAGCAGTCTTTAATTACTAATACTTACAGAAAAATAGCATTTTGCAGATGGCACCCACAGATTTGAGCTACCAGTATCAAAGATCACGGTAAATTTCTGAGGTGGAGTTCCTACACCAATCTCTCCAAAATATTGGGCATCCATGTAATTCTTCAGCTCAACAATATCAGTATCAGCAGCGTCGCCAATCTTTCCCCGTAGATGTATTTCCTGATCGAAGCCGTAAACTCATTTGCACCTTTAGATTCAAGACGAGCAGCAAGCAGATTGTTTTGGTCAAACTTCACCTTCTTCAGTCCTATTCTCAATAACCCTT
Source organism: Craterostigma plantagineum (assembly GCA_027422505.1). Lineage (NCBI taxonomy): Eukaryota > Viridiplantae > Streptophyta > Magnoliopsida > Lamiales > Linderniaceae > Craterostigma > Craterostigma plantagineum. The sequence continues at coordinate 2,471 of JAPQWV010000879.1, forward strand.
CATTTGATTCAGAAATGCGAGCGCAAACAACAGGCTCGAAACGAAAATAGCTAACGAAATATTCCTGAAGACGCCCATTTTGGCCTGAGTAAAATGGAGATACAGAAATCACCAACATCAGTCAATTATATGCATGACAAGAGCAGATAAAGATCAAACTAAAACGAAGTCCTGCCAGAATGCTCCACGCGCGCATCACAATCAAACAATATGAAAACAATTTTTAAGAGCCAACACCGTATAAGCACGATGCAACCAAAGGGACAAAAAAAATTAGAGCTAAACCCTCGATTTGTAATCCTGTCAGATATTGCGATCAATCCCTAAACAAGGAAACAGTCGAATAATTTCTTAAACAAAACAAAAGGCAAATGCACGACGGACAATACATTGTACTACCGAAACGATGAATCTAAACGGAGAACAAAGGTTTCCGGGGGAGATCACGATCAGCCCACCAAAGGCCTCCTTACAGGCGAGGATCGATGGCCAGACCCACTTGTAGCTGCGCCCTTTTTTACTTTGGACAATTTCCTCAAAGCAACAGCCCTTTCGGGGTTCGATCGCATGCTTCGAGTCTGTGGTTTGGCGGGCTACCTTTTCTGTCAATGCCTTTCCTCTTCTTCAGCTTTTCGGTGAGATCTCGGTCGCTTCTCTTGGTCGCACGGTCTTCGAGTATCATCTCCCTTTCGAGCTCGGTCAGCTTTGAGAGTTTCTCGCGGTCATCTTCGTCTTTGTACAGATCACTTCCAACTGAGTCGTTTCGCTGTGATGATTGCGACCTTCTTCATCTTCGTCGCCTTCGTGGCTGCTCCGATCGTTGTCCCTATCTGAAGGGTCGAGCCTCTTTTTTAGAGGGACTTGAGAGCTCGACGACTTCCTATTTGTATAGCCACGATCTTCGTCTGAATAATCGTCCTTTGAGTCGCTTCCATCGTCAGAATAAGAACCCTTTCGTCTTCTTCGAGACGGTGGAGACGAGTGTCGGTTTCTCCCGGGATTTGATGTTCGTCCAGCAGCCTCGAGGAGGAGTTTCTCTAAGTCGGCCATTGAGGACCAGCCTTTCGTGGGACGTTCACCTGCAAAGAAGAACAGGGATTGGTCGATTGGGAAGTTTTGGTGAAACTGGGTAATTTAGGTTTTTTTGGAATTGGGGAAGTCTGAACTCTGAAGATGAAGACTGTCGAGAAATGATAATAGCATTATTAGTCCCAAAATATTTTAGGTGTTCAATTTTGATCTTTTACATTGTATCGTAGTTAGAGGTGTCAAAACGAGCCGACGGGGTGAAAGCCCGCTGCTAACGGGACTGAGAAATGAACTGTCTTGCCTACAGGCGGATAGCGGGCCTGAAGGGCTTAGCCGCCCATTTTTGTAAAAAACAAAAGAAAATAAATGTAGAATTGAAGTTAAAAATATATCCAATTTAATCAACTCTTTTAATATCAATTTATTTTATTAAAGTACAAACTTTAGCTCAAAAAACATACATATCAATATAATTTACTTATATATCTATTATTTAATATAATTAATTATTTGTTTATTTATTGGCGGGCCAGCCCGCGGCCGCACAGGCTTACCCGCCCAGGCGGCTCCTTGATGGGCCTAAAATTTTACAGCGGGGTAGGGCGGGCCCGTTTGACAGTATAGTAGGAATGGAATGAAATTTTGTAACTTTTATTAAAATATAGTAGTAACTTTTTCAACCCAACAAAATGCACATTTCGCCAAACCCATCATTCTTAGCCCCCAACGAAATTCCGTTCCGTTCCTACTACCACTGTACAAGGATAAAAAACTGAATACCTAAAATATATTTGGGACCAGTAATGCTGTTAGTATTTCCATGATCGATCGTCAATCTGCAAACACTTGTCCCCAAAATCCAAAACCCTAAATTGCCCACTTTCACCAAAACTTCCCAATCAGAGACGACCAATCGCTGTTCTTCTTTGCCCATTTTCCTCCTTATAGTCAATTCCTGTCGCCTTCAATCTCCACTTTTCCCCCACAATTTTTAATCCTACGCATCGCACACTAGCGAATATAAATTAGGGTTTTTCGTTGCTCGCTCGCATTTTTCTAAATGAATGACACAAGCACTACCGACTCTAATCCCAGTCAGACCCCACCACCAACAACCCCGCCGCCGCAGCTGCCGCCTCCGTCGGCTGATGGTGACAAAGAATTGGAGGAAGAAAACTGTCATCTACTCCTGTGATAGCAGCACCTTCCGATACTCCTCAGCCTGGTGCTGAAGAACCAAACGACGCTGCTGAAGTTGTGGAAGACGATAAAGATAACTCTAACGGTAGCGTTGAAGCTGAAGTCGAAGCGGATGTTCCGATGGTTGAGAAGGAGCCTGCTGAGACGGAGGATTTAATGGAGGTGGACGGCGAGCAAATGGAGACCGCAACGGTTTTTTGTATCAAGCTGAAGCAGCCCAACTCAAATTTACTTCACAAGATGAGCGTGCCTGAGCTTTGCCGGACTTTCAGGTGTGTTCTCGAGTGCTAAATTTTCGGGATGGTGGGTTGGTGCTAGAGACTTATTGTGCTTTCATGTACTGAGCTTCTCTTATTGGATTTTGTTCGATCATCAGTTGTTTGAGCTTGAATGAGCTTTAATCCGATCAAACACAAGCTGAGATTGAATATTTAATTTGATTTCATGATATAGTTTAAACCATCAGGTCGCGCCTGATTTCATGACATATTTCTAGTTTTATTTCATGACATATTTCAAACCATCAGGTCGAGCTTGATTGTAAAAACTTTAGTCGAATTGCAATAATCTTGGGCAATTATTCTCTTATATGTCCTCTTTTATTTGTGCAGTTTAAAACCACGTATCGGTTGTGATATCAATACTTCAACTTTACGGAAATATTGCCGACTTTTTATATGGTTTATTTGACATGTTTGGTATTTAGGGATTTCTGGCATAAGATTGTTGTCTGGTGTTACTTGATAATGCGAAGATGTAGGTTAACCTACACTTGATACTATTTAACTTTTTATTGGTAATCTGCAGTGCTGTTGCCTGGTGTGGGAAGTTAAATGCGATAGCTTGTGCATCCGAAACTTGTGCAAGAATTCCAAGGTTAGTTCAAAGCCCTACGGCCTTTCTCTTTTGTTGTGTCATAACCTTGACTGTAAATATGTCAGAATTTGAATTCTATTTAGACTGGGGGTAGCAGTGCTCGTATTGGAATTTATTCCGTAACTGCTGTAAACATATTTTTGTTGTCCTTTTTATAGGATTTTGTGGAATTTATCCCGTAACTGTTGTTTGAGATTTAATGCCATTTTGCATGCATGGAGACTGTATCTTCTTGATGTATATTGTTGAGGAAACTGATGGATATTTTTCCTCCTTTGTAGTTCAACTACCAATCCTCCATTTTGGATCCCAATACATATTGTCATTCCAGAGCGGCCGACGGAGTGTACTGTTTTTAATGTAATAGCAGGTAACCACCAGTGTTAAATCCAGAGGATCCAAATGAATTTCAACGGTAGTATATTGTTTTATGATTGATACTGGACTTTCTTTTGGCTTCACTTGTTGAAAACATTCAGTCTAGCTATTAAAGTTAATACTGCCAACAAGTGTTCAACCACTAATGTCGATTGGTTCTTTTTTTTTTTTCAGTTATCGTCTAAGCTTGTGACTTCTCTTCTTTTCAAATTTAATGTTACAGACTCTCCTCGTGACTCTGTTCAGTTCATCGAGTGGTCCCCTACTTCCTGCTCCCGTGCCTTACTTATCTCTAATTTCCATGGGAGGACTACCATTTGGTCACAGCCTTCCAATGTATGTTTAGTTCTGTTGAGTTTTCTAAAAATAGCGAGCTTTTTATCACATGGGTAGGTCTTTTATGGTTTTCTCTTTAGATATTATCTTATTATCATCCTCCCAAATAACATTTTCTATAAAAATTTTACATAGAAATATATGAGACTCGGAATCCTGTTTTATTGTGGTAATTCAGGGACCTGCCAATCTTGTGAAAGATGCTAGTTGCTGGCAGCTGGAGTATGAATGGCGGCAAGATATTGCAGTTATTACAAAGTGGCTGTCAGGAGTTTCTCCTGTATGCAGTTTATTGAGTATTTAGTTAGTACAAAATTCTTGATTTCAGGTTTATGTTTATTATCTACTGTTTACTCTTTTCTGTGAAATTAGTATAGGTGGCTATCAGCCAGATCTAGTGGCTCTGCAAAGTCAATGTTTGAGGAGAAATTTTTGTCACAACAAGCACATCCTCCAGGTATTCTTTTTTTCACTGCCTCCACATCCCTCGATATTGTTTCCCGAAACACTTCTATATTGAATTTACCCTAATCCCGCATATTGGGCCAACTTTAATTGGAGGATAGGGTGGTTACTATTTAACGTGAATACGAGCATCCTTTTAAGTATGCGAGTGGAATGGCTGCATGCTTGTCCGTTGTCAGACTAGACTACATTCACATGGCAGTTACTATAAACGGCTAACTGACATTAAAGAAACACAAGAGTAGATGTACATGTTTAAGAGATCTGTAACTTTCGAAATTAAGATTTTTAAGTAATGTCTTGTATCTGTCGTGATGGTGAAAGGATGCTATATATTAGCTGTGGCTTTCTGTAATGAAGCATTTCACCATGTTGAGAAAAAATACCAAATGAAAAGCATACACAATTATCTCCATCAGTGTTATCATCTTGTGACGATGCAATTGAGGATTTTTGGTTTTGGTTTGACGATTGGGTACTTTAGCGACATTATGAGGCCATTATCGATTAAGTTGTGTTGTGGTGACTTATTGCATATTTCCTGTTTGTTTTTGTTTATTTGATGACAGCTGGTTGGCCAAATTTCCTTTGTGTTTGTTCTGTATTCTCGTCGGGTTCTATCCAACTCCACTGGTCCCAGTGGCCGCCTACTCAGAGTGGTGAAGCTTCAAAGTGGTTTTGCACTAGTAAAGGGTGTTAGGAGCTGGTCCTAGTGGAATAATGGCTGCGGATGCTATTGTGACGGATTCTGGTGCCTTGCATGTGGCTGGTATTCCAATTGTTAACCCTTCTACTGTTGTTGTCTGGGAAGTCAAAGCTGGTCCTGGCAATGGTTTTCAAGCAATTCCCAAGGCAACTATCGGTGTGGACGACCTACCGTCTAACAACCCTCCATCATGGAATGGTTTTGCTCCATTAGCTGCATATCTATTTAATTGGCAGGAGTTTTTTTTGTCAGAAGCGAAACAAGGGAAGAAGCAGACTGAAGAGCAATGCTGTGATTTGGTAGTACTTCATTGTTCCCCGTTCTCTAATTTTTCTGCCTATGTGAGCCCTGAGGCTGCAGCTGATTCGGCAGCTACCACAACTTGGGGTTCTGGGGTTACAGCAGTTGCCTTTGATCCAACACGTGGTGGCTCTGTGATATCTGTTGTCATTGTTGAAGGTATTCATTCTACTTTGGTTTTAGTGCGTCGCTTCAATTTGTCTTCTTAGATTTTAACGTTTCATTTCACACAAGGGCTATCGTATTCTCTTTGCCAAGTACAAGCTTGGAATGGCTTCCATTTATTTTTCTAATGTCTGTCTGTTAAGAATAATAACAAATGTGATTTCTGTTTCAATTGATTCTGTTGCTATATTACGCTGGTAATACAGGCCAGTATATGTCCCCATATGATCCAGATGAGGGTCCTTCAGTCACAGGATGGAGAGTTCAACGGTGGGAATCAACTGTTGAGAATGTTGTGATACATCAGGTGTTTGGCAACCCAAGTTCCAACTTCGGTGGGGTGACACCTAAGCAAACTGTTTGGGTGAGTAAAGTGATCAAATGCATCCCTGCATTCAGCGGTTCTAAATCTCCTGGAGTGACACCGGCCGCACCCTCTTCTAATGCGAATAACTATCCTGAAACTGGGCCTGAGGTGGCTAGGATCATCTTCGATCCTTTCGACCTTCCTAGTGATGTCAGAACTCTTGCTCGGATTGTTTATTCGCCCCACGGTGGTGAGATTGCTGTGGCATTCCTAAGAGGTGGTGTTCATGTTTTCTCTGGCCCAGACTTCACTGCCAATGATAGTTATCAGATTAATGTTGGCTCTGCAATAGCTGCTCCTGCCTTCTCTTCGACTGGTTGTTGTTCGGCTTCTGTTTGGCAGGATATCAGTAAGGATTGTACTATGTTGAGAATTATTCGTGTTCTTCCTCCGCCAGTTCCGATTAGTCAAGTAAAACTGAATTCTGCCACTTGGGAGCGAGCTATTGCTGAGAGGTACTCTGGAAATGGATTTAATGTGCAAGTGACATCGTCTTCCTTAATACGAAAGATACAAGTTAATGCTGAACTTTCAATATATACTTGGATGTAGTGTTTATCCTTATTTATGTAATGTGTCTGTCTGCTGGTTGGTCCTTTTTTACAGATTTTGGTGGAGCCTTTTGGTTGGAGTTGATTGGTGGGATGCTGTTGGCTGCACGCAGAGTGCGTCGGAGGATGGCATTAGTAAGAATGACTTTCTTGTCATGTGAAATAGTTATATATAGGGAATAGATGGTTTCTGTTTTAACATTAAGATGATCCACAAGCAACAAAGATCTGCTAAGGCAGTTTAAATAAGCTTTAACAGTGGTCCTTGCCTGTGTAATTTTGTTTCAGTTTCATTAAACAGTGTCATTGCCATATTGGATGCTGATTTCCATTCGCTTCCCTCAACTCAGCATAGGCAACAGTATGGGCCAGTAAGTTGGCTGATTCACTTATTTTAATCGACACTCTTAATTTTTAAGCATCATATTCTTGCATGCCCTCTTGGAATTGATTAATTTTTGTGTGCATTTGTAACAACAGAGCTTGGACAGAATCAAATGTAGGCTACTTGAAGGTACTACTGCTCAAGAAGTCCGGGCTATGGTCCTTGACATGCAAGCAAGGTTGTTGCTGGACATGCTTGGGAAAGGCATCGAATCTGCCCTGGTAAATCCTTCAGCTTTGGTTCAAGAACCATGGCAAGCATCTGCTGAGACATTGTCGGGGATTGACCCTGAAGCAATGGCTGTTGAACCAGCACTTGTCCTTAACATTCAGGTTCTCGTATTTTGTGCTTCTCAACATAATATTATTGGTGCATTATTGTGACTCAACGATTGTTTTTACAGTTCCTAACTTTGTTCTGTCACGCAGGCTTATGTCGATGCTGTTCTTGATCTAGCATCTCACTTCATAACACGCCTACGACGTTATGCAAGTTTTTGCCGCACTCTTGCAAGCCGTGCAGCTTCGGCAGGAACTGGTGGAAATCGTAATTTGGTTGGTAGCCCCCCTCAGACTGCTAATGCTCCCTCTGCTACCCCTGGTGAGCACATTCTCCAAAATTGATAATTAGTCAGAGATTATTTCATAGAATTTTGGTCTCTCTCTCTCCTCCCGCCTCTCTCTCTCTCTCTCTCTCTCTCTCTCTCTCTCTCTCTCTCTCTCTCTCTCTCTCTCTCTCTCTCTCTCTCTCTCTCTCTCTCTCTCTCTCTCTCTCTCACTCTCACATACACACAGCCTTCATTATCTTTCCCACCGCTATCTTTGTATCTGTAAACGTCATATGCATCATCTACAGCGGCCCAAGGAGGTACGGCAGGTTCCATGGGTAGTACTCAGATGCAAGCCTGGGTTCAAGGAGCAATTGCCAAGATCAGCAGTACAGCTGACGGTGTTCCTAACTCAGCACCAAACCCTATTAGCGGCCCTTCGTCCTTTATGCCGATAAGCATCAACACGGGAACTTTCCCGGGGACTCCAGCCGTTAGGCTTATCGGAGACTGCAATTTCCTTCACAGACTTTGCCAGCTCCTTCTTTTCTGTTTCTTCTTCAGGAGAACACAACATCCTCGTTTCGTTGGAGCTTCTCAAACGAGTGCTGATTCATCGCAAAGGCCTCAGCGTGCAGTGATGGGAAAATCTGACGATACAAGCTCCGTCACCATTAAGTCAACATCAGGTTTGACCCGATCCGAAGATGCTCAAGCTGCTAGAAGTGGGCAGGCTGGAAATGGACCAAAAGCTACCGAAGATGGTCCATCTAATCGATCGAGGCTGGGATTGGGAAATGCTGGACAAGGATATACATTTGATGAGGTTAGATGGCCACTATCAGTTCATCCCGAAAGATGTTTAATAACATAGAGGCACAAAAAGGTTTTCTGACGTGAAACTTGGAATAGCAAAAATGTCTTCTAAAAGTTGACCTTTCCTCTGTTTCTTTTGACATGATGTAAAAGAGCTAAGTGGCGGGCAGGCCTTTCGTTTTCTGTCATGTATTCTTATGATCTAAACCTCTTTTTCAGGTTAAAGTCCTTTTCCTCATACTGATGGATCTCTGTCGGAGGACGTCGGGTTTAGCACATCCACTCCCTGTTTCCCAGGTTGGTGGCAACATCATTCAAGTTCGCCTGCATTACATTGATGGAAACTACACAGTCTTGCCAGAAGTCGTTGAAGCATCTCTTGGACCTCATATGCAGGTATCTACTATACGAAATCGGTTGCCAATTTTCTTATGTATAACTTGTCGTGGCAAACGTTAACGCATCGTCGACATTTAAGTCCACAAACATCTTACCAAAACACAAATATTGTCAGAATATGCCTCGTCCTAGGGGAGCAGATGCTGCTGGTTTGCTCCTTAGGGAGTTGGAACTTCATCCTCCAGCCGAAGAATGGCACAAGAGGAATATGTACGGTGGGCCATGGGCTGACCCCGACGACGCTACTCTGTCAGAAGATGGAACTATGGGCATCAGCTCAATGGATTTGTTAGACTCTGATTCGTCTGAGAGGAGAGATCGTAACGGTGACAGTGCTCAGATGCTGTGGCCTAAGAAACGTAGAATGTCAGAAAGAGATGCAGCTTTTGGGTTGACCACTTTGGTTGGCCTCGGAGCTTATTATGGGATAATGGGCTCACGAAGGGATGTTGTAACAGCTGTTTGGAAAATGGGGCTCGATGGAGTATGGTACAAGGTACATACGTAGCTGTGTTATGTAACTCCTATCGTATCTTCGGGGTATGCTTGGCTAATATAGTTTATCACAATCCTCTCAATAGATTTCAAGATTGACTTACAAAATTGAATTCTACATTTCTAGTACATAACCGTGGACTAGTGTCTTGCTCGAAACCGATAGCAGATAGATAACGGCTAACGCCTAGTCCAAATTATGAACTCGGGCTGAAATTAGTTATATAAGGAAGGTGATGAATGGACTTGAATCCCACATCAGAAATTCGTCTAAAAACCGAGACCTGCACACTTGCCTTGTAGGGTACACACAATTGACTATAACTGCACCTTATTTTCTTCTGAATCTTCCTTTGTTCGTTTCTTTTTCCCTTTTTCAGTGCATAAGATGCTTGAGGCAAACGTCAGCTTTCGCCTCTCCGGGGCCCACGAACCCTACTAATCAGAACGAGAAAGAGACTTGGTGGATCAGCCGATGGGCTCATGGATGTCCAATGTGCGGAGGAACATGGGTTAGAGTCGTGTAAAGTTTCGTCAAGGCCAATCAACTTAATTTTCGAGTGTTTTGAGTTTTTACTTTGATTGACTGTGGTCTAATGTAACACCCGAGCTGGCTTTGAACGTGTTGTCTTTTGCTTTCTAAATTATTGCCAGTTTGTACTTTTTTTTTCCTTATAAATTCTGGGCCTTTCTCCTTACTGTAAAGAACTGCATGTAATAGTGCAGTTGTAATGATATTTGTGGATGATCATGTGCTTTTCTGTAAGAATTCCTTTCATTTGACTGAAGGTTTTATTATGTTAGACATGCTCAAGGGTCGCACATAACTTACATTTTTCCATCCATCTATTTCCTCAGCCCAGCCTATAAAACACCATTATAAGTCTTCGAAGTTTATAAATATACATCCAAGATTGAGGAGATATTTTCTTCTTTGTCGGGCCAACATTAATGGGGCTTTAAGAAGCCCGTTTTGCGAGCTTACGAGACATCCAATGTTGAATGAGTAGACCAAAGTTGACCATAAATTGAAACATATTGAAGGATGGAATTGAATTATTAAACTTTAATAAATATACATTTATTTAAACTTTGACTCGAAGTCTCGCTCCGCGTTTTTCCTACTAAATAATATTTGTCAAACATATGCACCCCTAGAACAATCATATTTCATATAATCCACACAAGTCTCCTCAAAATATTCACAATAAGCAACTCTATACATAACTCCAAATTCACTAAATTTTAGTTGAAGCTAATTTGTTTCCAACAAATTCACGTATTCTCTCTCCTCTTTATTGCTGCTTTCTCATTCCCTGTTCATCATTGCATGGCAGTTCGTTTTCTGAATGGAGAAATATCAGAACTCTGCCTAGGCAAGCCCGAGCTGACGTGGATCTCCTCCGACGCCACGGCCGCCGAGGCCGTGACGGCGATGAGGACGTCGTCCCACGTCAGCATATGGACACCTAACAACGCCAACACCGAGCACCAACATCACGCGCGCGCGTGCGCCGGCAAGATATCCATGGCCGACGTCATTTTGTTCCTCTGCAGAGAAGAAAACAAAGCCGACCCATTAAAGGCTTACGAAGAAGCTCTCGCCGGCGACCTATTGGCCAAAGGGAAGACAACGACCGCCGTGAAGCATTTGTGCACGAATTCAAGGTTCTAAAAAACGTTTCTTTACCCATTTTCTTCAACTCAATCTCATAAATTTTCCACCAATTGAACGTATTTTGGATGGGTTTTCGCCGTTGCAGATTATGGGAAGCAATAGACTCCATGATCGAAGGCGCAGAAAACCTAATAATCCCAATAGAGCAAAAAAAACCCCAAGAAAAGAACATACTGTTTCCTCACCCAAGAAGACGTCATACGCTCCATACTCAACTCCATCTCTTCGTTTTCCCCCGTCCCAACATCCACCGTCGATTCCCTCGGCCTGGTCGATCGGAGCATCCCAACCGTCCACTACCAGGATCCCGCCATCTCAGCCGTCAAACACCTCGAGCGACATGCCTCTGCGGTAGTAGCAGTCGTCGACGATGAGAACAGATTAGTGGGAGAGATCTCAGCTCAAGCCATTTCTTCCTTCGACGAAACCCTCTCGGCGTCGATCATGGGATTATCCGCCGGAGAGCTCCTTTCTTACATGGCTCGCGGCGGCTCCGGCGAGGATTGGGCGAGGATGGTGAGGGCGAGGCTTAGGGAGAGAAATCTGACGGGGATGTTGGGTTTGATGGATGGGTTCGATGAGGGCTGGTCGATGGTGGTGGATGGGCGGGTCGGGTCGGGTCGGAGGTTTGAGGTTGTGATGTGTAGTCCGAGGAGTTCGATGGTGGCTGTAATGATTCAGGCTCTGGCCTATCGCGTGAGCTGCGTTTGGGTGGTTGATGGGGATGACCGGACACTGGTTGGGGCGGTGACTTTTGCTCGGATTGTGAAGGTTTTTCGTGGGAATTTTAATTTTAATTAGTTTGGTGGATTGGTTTTTTCTTCTTTTTGTTTAATTGACACGTAATTGGCTTGGCGTTGTATTGTATTGTATCAACGTAATTTTGGACGTGAAAAAATGATAATAGCTCAAGATTTTTGTGTTGGAATCGATGACTATATATGACATCACAACCGATAAAATCCGTGAAATAAATAGAAGTCTAATTACTAATCAAAATTATCTATACTCTTATATTAATTGTCAGGAGTTAAAAACTGTCAAGTTCTTATCAATTTGTGTATCAATTACACCATAATTTTAAGCCAATTAGATAACTGCTCTAAATGTATTTATTATTAGGACAAAGAAACCGTGGTCCTAAATAAAAAACTGCTTAACTAACAACTCACCAGCTTTATCTTTTTTGCCGGATATTATCAATAATCTAAATTCAATTTTATATTGTCAAAAATAATCTAAAATTAACTCCAACATTATAATTTTACCTACTAAAAGTTAAAATATAAATTAATATAGTAGTCATGCACACACATTGGGTGTGCCAAAATACTAATTATAATTAGGACAGTCAAATGCGTTGCGTGTGATAATATCATATTATATTTCAAAGGAAATTGGTTTATTATTAAACTAAATGTAGAATTATAATTAACTAAAAATAGTTGATTAATAATAAATTAAAAATGGTATACCATGACGGTTAATAAAATAATAATAACTACTCCTATTTGCATACTCAAATGCATGTGCATAAATAAATAGATAATATTAAATTTACTTTAGTAAAAATAGTTAATTGAAATTATAATTTAAATTGAATTGTGTATAGTAAAAAATAGTTAATTGAAATTATAATTTAAATTGAATTGTGTATATATAAATTATTAAATTGATGTATAAGAATTAGCTAAAAATAGTAATTAAAAAAGATAGTGGATGATTTTTTAAATATTATTATTAATGTTTTGTGTGAAATTGAGAGACCAATGAACCGGTTATAGCCACCCGTCAGGTTTAATAGAATAAATATATATAATAATATAGATGTGTCGCGAGTCGCGACTCGCAAGCTAACTTAGACTTGTCCGAATAAAAAACAAAGATCGCATGAGGAAACGAATATTAATTTGTTCGTATACCTAAGCTATTTCTACCAAAACTATTCAATCTTTAAATTGCGAGGCGACGAGGCTTAAGATACTCAAAAGGGGAATAAAAAAGAAGAAAAAAAATGAGCAAGGAGATTATAGGTATATAATAATCATGCCAATATCATCCAATCAAGCATCATCCATTTTATTCCCTTCTTAATTTAATGTTGATTTACAAAAATGTAAAGTGGATGAGGCTTCTTTGGATGGAAATGGTGATGTTTTCTCTTATTTCACAATCTCTCGTTGCGAATGGGATTTGAGGTATGTCCTAAAAATCGTTAGTTTGGTTCACTTGTATAATATTATATGCACAAATCCCTTTTATTGAATTACTGTCATTTTGTTGAAATATCGTATAATTAACATTATATATACATAAAACATAAATATCTTCCGAGATTTTAGAAGTAAAAAAAAATTAAAACAACAAAGTCGCTCTTAATTTGTTTTTAGGAAAGCTTCACTAGGAATTAGTGACCAAAATACGAATGCTTTTTCACATAAAAGCCCAATCAAGCAATGCCCATTTAATTATATCGGCAGTAAATAATTTATTATTTAAATATAAAAGCTATAAAATGTCAAAAACAAAATATAAGAAAGGATCAATTACGATTTCACCGAGCTGGTCGAAATCAGTAATCACCACCATCACCAAACTATATGAAACCCTAATTTCACATCTGCGCGCGCTCGCTTGACCTTAATCAGCATTTCGAGGAAGAGACTGAAACCAAGCTTTGGTCTTCCTCGTTGATAGATGCCACCGAGCAAGAAGTCCTTGGAAAACAGATCTAGTCGCTCGTGTTGCCCACCGCCGTTGTTTGATCTATTTCTGGTGAGCATTTTAACGTTTTGGGTTCTCGTGAAGGTTCGATTTTGTTATGTAATCTCTGTCTAATTTCCTCGAAGCTCATACCAAATAGGTGTATTTTAACTCTACTGATCAATGGACTGGTCTTGTGATTTGTATCTATGATAGCTGTTTCTGGTCTTTATATGGTGTCTTTGTTAGCAATATAGTTGTGTGCAATCCCAGATTAAAGGGGGACATGGCTGTGGCTTACATGATCTGCTACTGTGGATTTAGTGCTGCATGTGAGTTGGGTTACAAAATAACATGGCTATAAACATGTCATATATAGAACTTTGTCATTATATGTTAAAAGAAAGCATGCCCGTAAACTGTACATATGCATTTTTGCATCATGAATGTTTTCAAACTGTTGATCACTTTAGTTTTTATTGTAAATGATAACAGATACAGAATGGGACGACCGACGAAGGCAGTGTCAAAGCTAACTGTACTCCCTCCGTTAAATTTACCGTCATTGAGGAGAGAACATGAGAAATTTGATGCATCTGGACGTAATGGTGGTTTGGGTGGTGGTGGTGTTGGTGGCCTTGGGAGTGGATCAAGGCCTAGTTCAACGCGTGTAGGTTGGACTAAAATTGTACCAGATAACAGTGGAACAGGTGTTGGAAATAACAGGGGTGGACCGAACAGCACAGATGTGGTGAGCCGTACGTCGGCCAATTATGGGTCACGTACTGCATCTTCTGGTGTTGGGGAAGTTTCAAATTCTTTTACTAGAGACTCATTAACTTCATTGGAGAAATCTGTTGTTTTGAGAGGGGAGGAGTTCCCATCGCTTCAGGCTGCAACGTCCACTTTGCCTGCAACATCAAGGAAGGAGAAACATGGATTAAATGAGAAACAGAAGCAGGTTAAAATTGAGGAACGAAGTATCAAGAAAAAGGAAGATGCTACTTTGGAACCACTAGGGGGGTCTTCACGGGACGCTGGAAGAAATGCGTTACTGGATAATGACCATGAAGGTCGTAGAGTTGGTGGTGATCAGGTTGCTAGTCATAATCAGAAGAAACAAGAGGGCCTCCTTGACCCATTGCCATTAATTCGTTTGAATCCAAGGTCTGATTGGGCAGATGATGAGCGTGATACAGGCTATAGATTTGCTGAACGAGAATTGGATTTGGGATATCTGAAAAGTGAGGGTAATTGGGATAGAGACTTTGACTTCCCCAGAACAAGTTTTTTTCCCCAGAAACCTGTTCAATTTCAGCATGAAACTGAAAATAATTCTAGAATTGAAGTCCATAGTGCAGATGGTTCTCGCAGAATGTCTAGTCACGGGGGACCCGATGGTGACAGGTGGAGAACAACCTCACAATTGAAAGATGGAGGATCTATTTCTCAAGTCGGGAATGTTGGAAGATCAATGGCAACTGGTCCCGTTAATACAGTGTCATACAACAAATACAGCGGAGTTGGTGGTTCAGATGGAAGCTCACTACCTAAGCAGGATATCAAAGGTGATAGGGGGACTTCGGGACTTGGGGAACGAAAGGAATCACATACCAATTATGAAAATCAAGATGCTGAACAGCCTAGTAGGTACAGAGACTATCATAATAATAAACCGTATAAGCCTTCCACTGTTTCTAGTAGAAACATGCCTCCTACAGTTGCACCTGCACTGGCCGCAGTTCGGGATAAACGATTCTCTAAAGCTGATGGCTCCTTGTCAGATGATCCTTTCATGACGGACTTTGATTCTGGTGGTTTTGATGAAAGAGATCTCTTCTCTGGGAGTTCTCTTGGGGTGCTCAAGAGGAAAAAAGATGCTAAACAGACCGAGTTTCATGACCCCGTTCGAGAATCATTTGAGGCAGAACTTGAAAGGGTGCAGAGAATGCAGGAGCTTGAGAGGAAGCGGGTAATTGAAGAACAAGAAAGAGCTGCAGAAAAAGCAAGAAGAGAGGATGAAGAGAGATTGAGAAGCATTCGCGAAGAGGAAGAACGCCAGCGTATGCTGGAAGAGGAAGCTCTAGAAGCTGCATCGAGGGCAGAAAAGGAAAAAGAAGATGCTGCTAAGAGATCTGAAGAGCTGAAAATGGCCAGGGAAGAGGAGAAGAGACGAATTCTTATGGAAGAAGAACGGAGCAGGCAAGCTGCGAGGCAGAAGCTCTTGGAATTGGAAGATAAGATCGCAAAGAGGGCGGCTGAAGCTGCCAAGTCTGGTGCATCTGTATCTAGTGCACTCATGAATGATAGGTCACAAGGGTCTGTGAATGACGAATATCTCTCCGTGGATCGGAATATGAGCACCTGGGAAGATGAAGAAAGAAACGTGGGAAAGGTTATTATGTCCCCTTCCTCTGATTCGTCTAGTCATAGAAAAACTATTGACATGAGCTCGAGATACATGATTCCTTTGGAGGGTTCCTCAAAGGGTTTTGAAGCTGCAAAAGCTGGTTATAGTTCGCGGTTGCCTCTATCGGACCATGGGATTCGTCAGAATAGACCAAAATGGGAATCATTTAGCAGCGGCAGAATGGTACCTCAGAATGAGCTTTATGGGAAATCCACATACACATCTTCTAGGTCATACGTTAAGGAAGGGATACTAGGTCCTCCACTAGGCGAATCGGGGTATCAGAAGCAGCAGATTTGGAACTCATCGGGGAATTCTAATCCATATGAAAGACATAGGGAGAGACAATCAGAAGTTGGTAGCCATGGGTCTGAATATGATATTAATTGGGATGGTCATCCGCTTTCTAGTACTTCGTCTTACCGAGGGCAGTTATATCCAAATACTGATATTGATAATTTTGAATCCTATGGGAGATCAAGGTATTCCATGAGACAACCCCGAGTTCTACCACCTCCTATTGCTTCGGCACAAAGAACCATTTCTTGGAGGGCTACTGAACATGGTCCGTCCAGTTTCCCAGATGATAATGTTCTTCGTGGTCATGCAATGGGAAGTGATTTTTCTCAGCAAATGACTCATCATAGAGCTGATCAAGGAGCTCAAGAGTCATATGAGATTCCACGACTACAGGGTGAGGACGCTGCTATTACTGAAGACATGAATACAAATCTTATAGCCAGGTGTGACTCACAATCTTCGCTCGTGGTTTCTAGCCCTCCAAATTCTGCACCACATCTCTCAGAAGAGGACTTGGATGAAGCCGGGGACTTCCCAGCATATGATTCTGTGCAAGAGGAAAGAAATACGTTGCCAAAGACTGGATCTGATGTCTTGGATGAGAAATATGGAATGAATAGCACGGCTACATTGGCTTCTACATTGGCCCTTGAAGATGAAGAGTGGCCTATTGAGAATGACAACAAGTTGCAGCGACTTTCAGAATATGATGAGTTCGATAATTACAGGGAAGAAGATGAAGTGTGTAACGAAATGAAGCTTAACTTGAGTAAGAAGTTTGATGAACTGAATGTGGGGGTTGGGAGTCTGGGGAATTTGGCTGAAGGATCGGTCTTAGGGTTTAAGAAGGGTGGCGAAATAGGATTGCCAAGTGATAATTTAGTGGAAGATTTAGCTACTGATGAGACGGCATTCACAGTTCCAGAGAGTTATGTTGATATTAATGACGAAATAGGGCCTCTTAGGAATGTCGTGCCCCTTGAACAAAGCCCTGTATTTGAAAATGAATCAGCAGCTAATGTCAATAGTGTCGATAGTAGAATGGCAGAAACAGGATTGGTCTCACATGCTTCAGCTGGTCAGGCTGTTGGCTCCTCTGCAGCGGCAGCCATTTCAGAATGTGTTGATGCATCGGTTAGTGCTTGTTTTCCACTTCAGCAAAGCGATCCATTGGCTGGTTATGGTAAAAATGCTTCGCAACAGGCTAACTTGGGAGCTTCTGTTGGAAATTCAGTTGACTTCCCGGTGAATATTCAGTTTGGTCTTTTCACTGGCCCTGCTTTGCTACCAGCTTCAGGGCCGTCAATACAGATTGGTTCGATACATATCCCAATCAACATTCATGATCATGCTTTTCCACCTTCTACTCACATTTACACATCACCTCCTACGCTACAATTTGGTCAACTCTCTTACACGACTCCTATAATGCAAGGAAGTTCGCCTTTGATGTCTCATGGAACAGGTCAGGATGCTCTCATTGTGGACATAGTGAAGGAGCCTCAGTGTCCACTAAATGAGGAGCTAGCTTTCAATGACAGCCTCCCTAAGGGGCCATCTGTTTCGGAGGCAAAGAGTGTTGATGGAATATTTGGCCATATTGATGGGAAACGCAATTTGGAACTGGAGTCTAGAGTAGAAGAGAAAGCACAACAGAGTTCAGTTCTGGACGGTATCAAACTAGGAACTGACGAAGGTAGAAGTGTAAATCAATTACACCGTGTACATCATCGGGGGATCAGATCTTCTTTTGGAGAGAAAGGTTTCAGTGGTCAGAGAGGAGGTTTAAATGGCAGGGTTAGAAGATTTGCATATGCCGTAAAAGGTGCAAACTCGCAGTCATCTATCCTAACTCAAGATATGCAACCAGAATCGAATGTGTTTCAGAGGAGACCTTTACAAACCATTGGGACTCGTGATAAAAACTACAGGAGATCAACCTTTCAGTCGGATCGTTCTGCCGGCGCAATTAGAGATAACAGTTCAATTTCTCTGGAAAAATCTCGAAGCAGGCTGAATAGAAGTACCGTAACAGATAGAAGAGTGAGAGAGAAAATTGGCTCGGAGCCTACAATTGCTAAGAAGTTGCCTGTCAACGGTGAGAAAACTTCAAACCGCAATGAAACAGATTTGGGAAGAAATCTCTCCAAAGAAGCTATCGATGCTCCATTACAAAGTGGTGTCGTATGTGTGTTTAGTCAACCTGGTATAGAAGCTCCCAGTGATGAGGATGATTTCATTGAAGTCAGATCCAAAAGGCATTTACATGATCGGCGCAAACAGAGAGAACAAGGGCTCAGACCAAAACCAGTCACTTCAATGGTATGATCAAAATTAAGATATTACACATATTGCTCTCCCAACCCTGAGTTCTGCTCATTTAACGTAAATTATTTTTATCTGTCTCGCTGTCAGCAATCTCACACGCAGCATTTTGCAAGGAAAGGGGGTTCTGTCTCAAGGAATCGCAATAAACTCTTCCCATCGAACAGTGAAGTGTCTAGCAGCTCTAAATTGAATATAACGGCCTCGGTGGCTAGTTCTGGTCAGCTTCTTATAAAGGAACCACCAACTAGTTCTACCTCGGTTTATCAGGTTCCCAGTGGTGCTTCTACTGTTACTCCTGGAGGGCAGACTATGAAGTATTCTGTTTAAACCCAAACTTTTGAGTCTTAGTTGACATGAAAATCCATGCATTTATTCATATTTTTGCGTTTGCCCGTTGCAGGACTGATAATGGCAAGTCACTCACTGTTGTTCCTCATGGCATATCTGAAAGTGGGACAGCTGTGATGTCTGAGAGTAGAGATAAGATGGTTGAACATGCTCTGCCTTCCGTAACTCATTGCAGCACAGAAAGGGTTGATCAGCAGGTAGTATCTTAATTTTTCATTTAATCATATTCTTTCTTGAAAGTAATAAAAACAAAATTAGTTAGAGTTGTTTAACTTCCAAGCAAGATTATATACCACTTAAGTTTAGCATTTTATTGATAACGATGGTGTTGTGACAGAATTATAATCATGAACTAACATACGAAAGATGTATAATTCGAGGTTCCGTACGTTTTGGGCGAGTAACTTTATATGATGATTTCATACATAGTTATTTTTTTCTTTGTTGCCACGAGTAACTGCAAATCCTTGTCAAAGAACCCTAATTTTGTTTAGCCAAATCATAACATTTGTTTTATGCTATTCCTTTTTCAATTGTGAAACTTCAGAAGTTTATGTAACATAGAAACACTCTCAGGACTTATTGAAATATTTTCTGGTAGGTTATGTCTTTGACGCAGACACAGCTTGATGAGGCAATGGATTCTGCTCGATATGATACAAATAGCAACATTGGAGGACATTCCAGCATCAAAAGTGACCAAATATTACCAAAACCCATGTCTGTCCGGGACAAATCGTTTGCTTCCGGCGCAAGCGCGGTTAATTCCCTGCTTGCTGGAGAGAAAATTCAGTTTGGTAATGTTTTGTTTCTGCTAGTTCTTTTTATCTAGTTGTTCCTGCGTCTCATTTCAATCCTCTTCAAATACGCCATCTGAAGCTTGCAATTTTATACCCTTTCTTTTTTCTCCTCGGACAGGTGCTGTTACATCTCAGGCAGTACCGCCAAGTAACTACGTTCCATCAGATGGGATTGGTATAAGTTCCAACTGGTCGAATGTGCAAACCTCTCACAAATCTTCTGAATCCAAGAATGATCGATCCAATATCATCTTTAAGGAAGATAAACATCCTGTTGATTCTCCCCTCCTTCATGAAGCCGTAGCCAAAACAGATTCTTCTGCTGCAAATATGAGTGAAAAGGGTGTGGCTGAGGGTGAGTTGCGCTCCCCTATTGTACCAGACACCAAAAGCTTTGATGGTAATATAAATACAATATTCACAATTGTTTACCAAAGTAAGTGGTGCCATTTCTTACTGACAATAATCCGTTATTATAGATGGTAGTGGAGATCTCCAAGTCGCAACTCAATCACAGGGCGATGATTGCTTAACCGTGTCTCTTCCCGCTGATCTCTCCATCGAGACAACCCCAATATCTATGTGGCCTCCATCGCCAATTCCTCAGAACGATTCAGCCCATATGCTTTCTCATTTCCCCGGAGCTCCTCACACGCACTTCCCATATTATGAGATGAATCGTTTCTTGGGCAGTCCAATTTTCAATTCAGGCGCTCTTGACGAATCGTCAGGCACGCAATCGCAGCTAAGGACTGCTACATCGACCAACTCTGTGCCACCCGTCAACTGGCCACATCACCACTTTGGCATGGACTCCTTCTATGGTCAACCCATTGGTTATCCCGGTCCATTCGTGGGTCCTATTGGGGTTCAAGGGCCGCCTCCTCATATGGCGCTATATGATCATTTTCCTCCAGTTGGGCAGTTCGGACAAGTCCCTGGTTTAGGTTTGATGGGTCCCAATTATTTCTCTCACGGAAAGCAATCTGATTGGAAACGCAATCCAACGTCCTCTGCTATGCACGCGGGAGATAGAAATATTTATAACAACAGTTCTGAAATGGCTCATCCTCTGTCCGATTCTCCACACATTAGTATGGCGCCAGCTCATCATCTTGCCCCTGGTTCTCCACTCCCCTCTGCTTCGTCTCCTCCGCCCGTCTTTGATGTTGCTCCATTTCAGGTAAAAGATACTCGCTTTATTTGCTCAACGCTTCTCCATTTTCTTTTCCTTTCCGATTCTTAAATTGAGTACACATTGGTGGCGGTTTTTAGGGTAGAGGTTGGATAAGGGTGGCGTTAGTTTTAATCTAAACACTCGTCGTGTGTATGTTCTGCCTCGACCCAATCCATCACAACCATAAAGCATAAATCCTAGTTTGTGGTGTTCGCGTATGTAAAAAGAACCCATTTTAGAAACCAAGTGTAGGTGATTCGGGTTTTACAAAACTCACTCACTTTGTCTCCATCTTTGCAGCCACAAGCAGGTTCTTTCCCTTCTGATATCTCATCACCGCCCGCCAGCGTTTTCCCACAGGCTCAGATTCCCTTATCAGCGGGCAGTTCCTCAAAAATTTCGACTCCTCTGGATACAAATATCGCACCCTTTGCAGCCGAACTCGGGTTAGTAGATTCTCCATCCCCTTCAACAACTGCAGTTTCTTCAGACCAAGTTGTATCAGTACAACAGATCCCTTTGGGAAGTAGTGGCACTGCAAATGCTCAATCTGGTCAGAGCCTTGGAAATAACAACGGAAGATCCCAGAATCTGAGATCTACAAACACTTGGACCTCTCAGAAGAACTCTACTGCGCACGGTGGGCGTAGGAACTATCCTAGGTTTGGTTTGTCCCAGAGAAACAACAATTCAGGCAACGACTGGTCTCATCGTGGGACGGGCTTCCATGGAACAAGGCAATCCTTCGGCGCAGATAGAGCTTTCCCTCCACCGAAAATGAAGCAGATTTATGTGGCCAAGCAAACGAGTGCTGGGAATTCAGCGAACTGAGAGGATCGGATCTATCTACTACCAAAATCCAATCCTTTGAATGAAAGCATGACTTTTGTTTGATGTTTCCGTGGAGAGTCGATTCTTCGATTGTTTCTGTACTGATATGCAGAGTGTCGAGGGATAACATGAAGCTAATGTTTGAAGAAAAGAGAAGAGGATTGATTTCTTCTTTGAGTGAGTTCGACCTATGTTATTTAAGTTTTGATGATGCATAAAAAGACTGATTTAATGTTAATTGTCTGGTGAACATCAATTTAATGATTTTTGGTATTATTTTATTTGCCGAAAAGTCACGGTGGGGTGGTTATATCATCGCAACACAACTGGGCCAATATGGTTATAATAATAAATCATAGTTAGGCAACCAAGAAGATTTGACCCAAAACAGAATTTAAAAATGCTCGACTTGCTAAATAAATACTACTAAACGCTATGTGTGTGCTATATAATAATGTATAATTATTTATTAAATATTATAAATGCGAGATAATGATTGGTTTATTTTAATTTAAAAGCTAATTATTCTATGTCAATTATTAATTGGACAAAAATTCTGATAATAAATACATTAAAAATCCCTTTTTAATTCACCTTGTCCTTCAACATTATTAGAAGAGTAGAGATATCCTGTGCCACATACAGTAAAGCCCACGTTGTTTCGCTTTGTTAGAATAGTAAATATTATTTGATTTTTGATAAGGAAAATCATTTGTTCCACTAATATTCACGTGATAGGAGATTTAATTATATAAAAGTTGACCAAGGGCTGATGAATGAGATTTTAATATAAAAGGATATTATATTAATGAAATATCAAGGTAAAAAAGGAGATTTCATAATTGAAAAATCTGAAAGGAAGAAGTGTTATTAATGAAAAATCAAGGAGATTTTATAAATGAAAAATAGTATGAGATTTCAAAAGGAGATTTAATTAATTAGTCGAGATAAGAAAGGAGATTTCATTAATGAAACATTGAGCAAATGGAATTGTAGGACTATTATTATTGCTTACTCTGTCTTTGTTTTCTTCTTGAACTGATATCATTTCTCTACCAACCTCACTTTTGTTTTCTTCTGAAGTGAAACAAATTCTCATTGCCATCACCTTTTTTCTCTCTTTTCCCTTCACCACAAACCAACGCCTACTAAGAAAAATGTTTCCGTCGTCGTCTTCCATCACCAAAACCCAGCTCGCCGGCGGCGTCCGTCGATCCACACCACTCATCCAATTCTCCGTCTGTGTTATCGGCGGCGAAACCTTTCAAATCAGCGCCGACCCCTCCGACGCCGTACAATCAATCTACGACAAAATCAAATCTTCCAAGGACGACAACCGCGGCTTTATATACAGAGGCAAACTCCTTCAAGACGAACTCACCCTCGCCGAACACGGCGTGGCAAACGACGCCACCTTATACTTGGCAGCAAAGATGCAACACAGCGCCGAACACCCACGCGCTCGCCAGCTGATAAACGGCGTAGTTTTACTCGTCTTGGACATACACAGCAACAACTGGGGAACCACAAACCAAGAATCGACAATCCTCAGCAAGGAAGAAAGCATCAAATCGATGCTAGAAGAGTATCTATCGATGATGCAGGCCAGAAATCTCACCCCGCCTTCAGTCGCAAGGCTTTTGCTGCTATTCGACAGGTCTTCAGCTCCCTCGGCTTTGGTGATGCTCTACGGCTCTCCCCAACAGCTTAACAAAGACGCAGCCGAAGCTTCCATCAAGCACTTCGTATCTCTGGGAAGGACCAAAGCGCCGGAGATGAACCACTGCTCATTTCTGAGGACCGTCTTGAAGCTGTGCAACTCGATTAGGGTTCATTCGGGGGCGGAGGATTCACTCTACGTTTTCTGCCGCAGAAATTTGGGGGAAATGATGGGAGAGTGCATAGGGTTGAGGTGTATGTCTAAGATTCAAAATCGAGCGAATGAGGTCTTTCCATTCGTGAGCGAATTGGCCAAGAAAGTATCCAACGGTTTGTCTTCTCCGTTGGGGCCGGTCTTAGAGGACTTGGAGAATCTATCTGTGTTCTTTAGGATTCTCAGGTACGAAATCGACACTATTTTGGTGTGCTTGAATGAGCCGATTAAGCTGCCATTCTCTAACGAAGAACACCAAGTCTCCTTCTCCGAGGAAGTTTCTTCATTGTACGCTATTTTCTCCGAATTGTTGGGCAAAATGGATCACCGCCTGAAGAAGATCGACGACTACGTCGAAGCAGAGGCCAACGGTAAGAAGCTAATCGTCCTCTTCGGAGTGCCTCTGAAACTCGAACAGTACCTGTCTGTCAAGGATCACCTCTCCATCCTAAAACAGCTCTATTACATCTCCGAGCTCTACTTCGATGGCATCCAATCGTTTGGAGATCTCATAAAGCGGAGGACGAAGGCGCTAAACTATCTCATCATCAACCACGCGAAGAGGAGCGAAGACAATTCGTGGATCTCTCAGTTTAAGGAGTCGACTACTTTCGAGGCCAGGCGCCACCTGGCGATGACGATTCTCCCCGAGAAGGTGGACGGGCAGATCTACGACATGGTCGTCGACCGTTCGATATTGTTGGCCGACTCGTTCAAGTACGTTTATCTTGCTCAACCAGAATTACTTCGCGGTGATCTGATGGTGCAGTTCAAGAACGAGCAGGCGACTGGGCCCGGCGTGGTGAGGGAGTGGTTCGTCTTGGTTTGTCAATCACTCTTCGACACTAAGAAGCCATTCTACGTTGCTTGTCCTAATAACCCGAGGAGATTCTACCCTAATCGTGGTAAGAACGAGTTCCGATTTTCCCAACAAATGCATGAGCTAAGATCGTTTTCTTGATGTGCTTTCTTTTTTCCCACCACCATTTCACAGCATCAAAGGAGGAGTCATTGCACTTCCAAGGGTTTAGATTCTCGGGAAGGATGATCGCCTTAGCTCTGATGCACAGAATAGAAGTCGGGATTCTGTTCGATCGCGTTTTCGCGAAGCAGTTGGCCGGCGACGACGAGAACATCACAGTGGAGGACATAAGAGACACAGATCCATTGACATACAACAGCTGCAAACACATCCTCAGGATGGATCCCGAGGCTGTC
This sequence comes from Craterostigma plantagineum, assembly GCA_027422505.1. Classification (NCBI taxonomy): domain Eukaryota; kingdom Viridiplantae; phylum Streptophyta; class Magnoliopsida; order Lamiales; family Linderniaceae; genus Craterostigma; species Craterostigma plantagineum. Next base: position 27,152 of record JAPQWV010000879.1, read on the forward strand.
GACAATTTGGGTCTCACATTTTCTCACGAGATCGAAGTCTCGGGAAACAGAGAGCTCGTCGAACTGTGCCCTGATGGGAAAAACATAGCTGTGAACCGTACGAATAGAGGAGAATACATCGATGCTCTCATTAGGAACCTATTCGTCGAGTCTATAGGTAATCAAAGTGCCAGCTTTGCCCGCGGTTTTGGAGAGATTGCGACTTCGATAAAACTACAGAAGTCGTTCTTTCAGTTCTTGACTGGGGAAGATCTCGACAAGGTGCTCTATGGAAGTGATAAGCCGATCTGCGTAGATGATTGGAGAGCTCATACTGAGTATCAGGGATTTGTTCAGTCTGATGAGCAGATTTCTTGGTTTTGGGAGGTATGATTATGAATAATATTCACTTAGCGGTGTGTGCGTGTGTGTGTTTTGTTATTGGTGGAATAGAGTTGGTAGCTTTCTTTCTTTTAAATGTTATATGGCACAAGAAAAGCTTGGTGAACAAAGGAAGTGTTTTTATATTTTAACATATTCTTACAACTAAAACCTGCTGCATGAATTTCTATAGCATCATTTCAAACTGCTGGGCTGAATTTTCCAAAACCATATTCGGCCCCTGGTCGGCGACGATGGCCCTCGTTTTTGGCGACATTTCCATTAAATTTTTTGTTTTTCTTTTCCTGTGAAATCGTCGTTGGCACCGACAATTAGTTTCTTGAAATCACCGGTAGCACCGACACTTAGTTTTTTGAAAGCGTCGGTAGCATCGACGATTAGTTATATTGAAATCGTCGGCGCTTCAGACGTTCTTTTTTTCACTTAAAATATGCTCGATTTATTGATTTCCCGCAGACCGTTGAATCCTTTCGTTAGATTTGTATCTGTGATGTGCATTTATTGAACGTAACCGTTTTTTTCGAGCCACATTATAACGTAGGATAGATAGATACCGGTCAATATCGTTATTATTTTTGTTTTTCTTTCAATCTGCAGATTGTGGGGAGTATGAGTTTGGAGCAGAAGGCGAACCTACTCCTCTTCTGGACGTCGATTAAATATCTGCCAATCGAAGGGTTTAAGGGTTTGGCGTCTAAGCTCTGCATATGCAAATCTCTAACGGGCTCGAATTGCTTGCCAACTGCATGGACGTGCTTCAATAGGCTGAGCCTCCCATTGTATCCCTCGCAATCTCACATGAGGGAGAAACTAAATATCATCACGAAAGAGTACGTAGGCTACAGCTTCGGCGCAGGCTGAAGAAAAAAAAAAAAGAGAGGAAATTTGCAAGGAATCTTTACTTTCTTTTGTTTTTACTATTGAATTGCTTGTAGGTATAGGCAGGGAAGACTTTGTTCCGTACCAGTTGCACTATACTGTGATGATATTGTGATTTTTTGAAAGTTACAGTCATTTTTCGTTGTGATTGTTTTTCATTTGAGGGCTCTCTATCTATTTTCATGGGCTGGTATCGGTTTCGAATTTTTTGGTTTTCAGATTTCAGTAGACTTCGCTTTGTTCTCTTCTCGTCTTGTGAAGTGTGCTCATAAAGGGGATTGAAGCTAATATAACGATCTGCAAATCCTTCAGCATCAATATCATCCTAACTGAGCGAGTCAATTCGAATTTTCATGTTTTAACCTCTAGTTTTTCCTCACCATCGGAACCCTAAAAGGAAATAACCCCAATTTCCCCATGCCTCCGTTAGGGGAGAGCACCATTTCCTATTTATGTTTTTCTCTTTTTTAGGTTTTGTTAGGATATTTTGGTCCCGAATATATTTTTTCAATAAATGACTATTGTAAATAAAAGAGACGATTTGGACAGTGAACACAAGAATCTACGTGGTTCGGTCAGAATGACCTACATCCACGGGCCGGAGGTAGAATTTCTTTATTATGTGGAGTGATTACAGACACGTACACCAGACGGTATACAAAAGCAGCTACAACAATATTAGGAGTATGCTACATGAAGAATTAATCGGAGTAGAAGATCAGTATTGTGGTGGTGTCTTCTTAGGCCTCGTATCATGCCTATTTATAGGCGAAGTCATGCCTTCATCCTTCATGTGAACCGAAGGAAACTTATACGGCTTTTCTGGAGAGAAATAAAATGAGAAAAGCATTCGGCGCACATAGCTTTTGACAAAAGCATTGACATGCTTGCTGACTTTTCAAATCACATGTGTTGCACATTTAGCGAGATCACGTTATAAATCTCCACATTGAACAAGATTTCGAAATTACTCCATCTTAATTTAGAAATATATTGACCTCCCTCCGACCTTAGTCCTGACGGGCAAGTCACCAACTTTAAAACGCCAATCAAGTCCAAGCAATGCTTGAACTTGGTAACTAGAAGAGCCTTCGTAAAATATTTGCAACATTATCCTTCGTGTTAATCTTATTGATAAACACCTTCTTATTTGCAATGATATCACGAATAAAGTGATACTTAATATCAATAGCTTAGTCAAATGAATTGCAATTTGACTATCACAGTAAACAGTAATAGCTCCATGATCTGAGTTAATTCGCTGAATAACTCTGTCAATCATAATGATTCCTTAATCGCGTCAGTAATCGCCATGTATTCTGCGAGTAGACAACGTCACTATGTGCTGCTGAGTAGCTTTCCAGCTAACTGCACAACCTCCAATAGAAAATACATAATCAGTAAGAGATCGCCGTTTATCGAGATCACCCGCGTAGTCTGAATCAACCAAGCCAACAAAAGTATCACTGTTTCTGCCAAACTCCAAACAAATGCTTAGAGTAACCCTTCAAGTATCTGAGAGGTTTCTCTAGATCGGTTTTTCTTCCTTCTCCCCTCGTGGGAGGTTTTGTCTCCCATTTTTTGGGAGTTAGTCTTTCGTAATGAAAGTTTTGTTTACTCTTTGGTGTTTTCATCCCGTATGGGGTATTGGTTCTCTTATTAGAGATCTTTTGGGATTTCAGTTCGAAATTGCATGGCAGTTGTCAATGTAATTAATTTTTATGTGAGAGACAACAAGTTTTCGTTGAAAAAAAAATTCGCATTTTCATGGTATGTTTTTATCTCATTTTGTTTTTCCTTTTTCCTGTTTTTTTTTTCTAAATTCAAGTAACATTATTTTTACAAATTTACAAACCGACCCTCTCTGTCGTATTTCTTCACCACATCGATCCTCATTTCTCCCACAAAGCGTGAGATCGAACGAACGAACGAACTCTTGGCTGGCCTTCCTTCCTTCTGTCGACGAAACAAATCTCCAATCCACTCGCTTTTTTTCTAAGGTGAATCGATCGAAGATGCTGAGGGTAGCTGGGAAGCGTATCTCTTCTTCTCTATCATTCGGTCAAACTTCTGCGGCTTTCGCTTCTCGAAATCCATTCACCGCCGCGTTCGATTCGTCATCTGATGGACAGAAAAGTTCCTTCCACTCTGCACAGGCTCAGCCGCGTATCAATTCCTATCTCCGTCAGCTCAGAGGTAATCCTTTTTCCATTTCTCTATTTTGGAGAGGAATCTCCTGATTCTTGTTTTTATATTCTATTCGGTCTTTATTTCTGTGGGATTTGTGCTTGGTAAATTAATAAATCGAGGTCTTCTTTGATGATGATGATGACCTCGATTACCTTAGTTGATTTGTCATCTGGGGATCGAACTTTCGGCATTATTCATGTGTTGATCCTTGGTTTCTAGACGAGGATCACAAAATCATATGATTTCTGTGCAGGCCTGATCATCATTGTTTTTTCTTGTTTGATAATTTGTTGCTCTATGTTTTCCTTTCCTTGTCATCGGCTTTTCGGACTGAAGTTGTTTGAAATAAATAACCTCTCTGATACTGCTCTTTAGCTGTTGTAGCTTTGTGCCTATCTCATCTCAATAGACTATTTCGTACCAACTATTTCGATTTCCATATGCCAAAACGCGTGCTAGTTTTGTTCCAAAACTGGCTTCTGTGCTGTTATGCAATGTATTCTATTCTCATGTTACTGCCTATGCTCAGCAATAGAGTATGCCTTGAACACACAGCGTGTGTTCCTGACCTGATACAATAGGCCTCTAATATCCATCGCATTCCAATTCTTGTTATTCCTTCCTTTAGTAATTTACGTGTTAATATTGCAAAGTATACAATCTTGTCCATAAAGATCGATGAAATCTTCCTCCAAGGTCCCACCTTTTTTGAGAAAAAAGGTACTAGACAATCAATGATTGACCATCTTCTTTGCACTGATACCTCAAACTTCTCCACAGGGTTCTCTTCGGGCGCCCTCGCCCCATCCCAAGACACGTTATCGAGCCCCGCGGACGTCCCAGCCACAGTAGCAGCAATCAAGAACCCGTCCCACAAAATCACCTACGACGAGCACAACCACGAGCGGTACCCGCCCGGCGACCCAAGCAAGAGGGCCTTCACCTACTTCGTCCTGACAGGTGGCAGGTTCGTCTACGCCTCCTTGGCTCGCCTGTTGGTCCTAAAGTTCGTCCTCAGCATGTCGGCCAGCAAAGACGTCCTGGCCCTCGCCTCCCTCGAGGTCGACCTGTCGAGCATCGAGCCTGGCTCGACAGTGACTGTAAAGTGGCGAGGCAAGCCAGTGTTCATTAGGCGTAGAACCGAAGAGGATATTCAGTTGGCCAACAGCGTAGACGTGGGTTCGCTCCGTGACCCTCAGCATGATGAGGAGAGGGTTAAGAATCCCGAGTGGCTCGTGGTGGTTGGCGTGTGTACTCACTTGGGTTGCATTCCTTTGCCTAATGCTGGCGATTTTGGTGGGTGGTTTTGCCCGTGCCATGGGTCCCACTATGATATATCGGGTAGGATAAGGAAAGGGCCGGCGCCGTTTAACCTTGAGGTTCCTACTTACTCGTTCTTGGAGGAGAATAAGCTGCTCATTGGGTGAAAGTGTGCATGGCTCGGTTTTGCTTCAGTTATAGTCTGCTTTAAGAAGGAATTTTATGAAGGCAATAACTAATTATTGGAGACACCTTGATATCTTTCTTTTGTGTAATTTTGTTTTTCTGTGTTATATTATGGTTGATATGCTCCTCTTCCATGAATAGTCGGCTACTTTGGAAGGAAGGGGCGTAGCTGAATGAAATAATTGCTCAGATTGAGTACGTTTTGATATGTTTTTGCCTTTAAAGAGGATTTATTTTTATTTTATTGCAGAGCTTGAATTACAAAAACATGAAGTACATTAAAATTCCGAAGACAGAAGGAAAAAAAGGACCTGACAAAGAAAATTAAAACTTCGTTGAGAAAGAACATCAACTCCTTATCCGTGGGGCAGGGCTCGTTTTATCTACATATTATAAGGAATATTACGCAAGGAATTTCGCAGGAAAAAAAAAAAAGATAGGAGACTAACCGCGCAGGTCTTCTCTGCGGGCCTCACAAGGCCGAGGCCCGAACCACTACCCAGATGCTTGAAATCCTTAGCCTCGAGATGATCTCCATGGCCCGAAGAGCCCGTTCCTCCCTTAGCCAAACTAACAACATTCTTCGCCTTGCACGGCTTATTGCACACAAGGGACACCTTGTCGACAGCCATGAACTCATCCGCGCACTTCTTACAGAAAACGCGCCCGCAAGAACTCAAGGCCACCAGAGACATCGTATTAGTTAAAATCACCTTGCAGCTAGGGCATATATAGGTTCTATCGACAGACGATGGGCGCTTGTGTTCTGCACTAGTGTAAGCGCCTTCACTGTTCTGAGTGCTTCTTCGTACGAAGTGGTTTATACGTTGTTGGCTCCATGGAAACCGTTTCTGTCTAGGGTTTGGTACTTGTCTTTGTTATAATGTGGTACGGCGCCATGGTTTTGATGATCGAATTCATCGAGTTCTCTGGTTTTTTGCAGCATTAGCTTCTCCTCTTCTTCATCTTTGTCTTGCTTGTTTTGTGCTACGTGAAGAGCTAGCTTTCTGCAGATGGGAACAAAAGTCCGCTTACAGATGAATCAGCTAGTTAGAAATAGTTACGCGCACGCAAGCACTTATGTAAAGGAAAATCCATGTCTATAATATATAGATCAGCAAACCTCCAAGGAAATAACAGAAAAAACCTCTGAAGTCTATTATTAGCACATGTTCGGTGAGGAGACGGTAAACGTCAGCAAGAACTTTGAGAGCTACAGTGTATTAGACACAAGATTAAGAAAACAAGAACTTCTCAATTGGATATCATATCATAAAGCTAGCATCATCGATACAGCAGCTAGTATTTGCACATATAAAAATTATAATCGTGAAATGATAACTTAGAGCAATGCAATCAGTCAGATGGTCTGTTTTCCAAAAGCTAGGGAACGAGCACAATTAAACCACCCACAACGATCATCCAATTACCATCCTCCTATGGTTGAAATATACTGATGAAGATTCCAACATTACGATACCACGAACCATCCACAGAAGAATGTAAAAGTAGCTCGAAGAAAGCATATAGCAAAAAAAAAAAAAAACCCACATTTGGTTAGGATATCTTTCTTCTGAGCCCATAAGCATTCTAAAATGCACTCTTTACAGAAAAGGTGACCTTTAAGGCAAGACATGGGCTCGATAAAAGGCTTCAGGCACAAACAACAAGCATCGAAAGGCTTAATCGAATCTTTTTCCAGCCTCTCTCTCTCTGAGTTCCGTACCCTAGCTTCCTCTTCTCGCGTACGTGAAGAACGCTAGGTCCATGTCGTTCTTCGAGTGCCGCTGAGGCATCTTGGGAAAAATTAATTTTGTGCAATAATCTGATGAGAGTTCTTAAAGAAGACAATTGGAATGGAAACCCTAGATCTCGTAATTTGGGAATCGGCTTCTATATTTTATTTGAGAAGTCACTATCTGATAGTTATCCAAAAGCCATCGCCTTCGTCAAAATTCGCCATTAAAGCAACTTTACAAAGCGCAAAGCCACGCCTTTCTTCTCCAGTCAGTCGGTATATACGCTAAATCAAAATCTAAAATCGAATCGATCGAATCAAGAAACCTGAAATCGATTGCCATGGCCACCGAATCCGACCGCCCGGCGTCTGCCACCCTGCACCAGCCCGCCTCCCCAAGATTCCCCGTCTCAGCCACCCCGAGGAAGATCGCCATCGCCGTCGACCTCTCCGATGAATCTGCAGCTGCCGTGAAGTGGGCGGTGAGCAATTACCTCCGCCCCGGCGACGCCGTCGTGCTCCTCCACGTCCGCCCCACCTCCGTCCTCTACGGAGCTGACTGGGGCTCGCCGGACCCTTCGAGGACCCAGCAAGAGCAGGAGGACGACTTCGACAATTTCACCACCACGAAGGCTAATTATTTAGCCCAGCCCCTCGTCGAAGCTAACATTCCCTTCCAAATCCACATCGTCAAGGACCACGATATGAAGGAGAGGCTGTGCTTGGAGGTTGAGAGGTTAGGGCTGAGTGCTGTCATCATGGGTAGCCGTGGGTTTGGAGCTAAGAGGAGTGGGAGAGGCGGTGGGAGGTTGGGGAGTGTTAGCGATTACTGCGTGAGGCATTGTGTGTGTCCCGTGGTTGTTGTGAGGTTCCCTGATGATGAGCGATCGCTCGACGAGGGATTGGAGAATGGTGGGAGGAGTATGCGTGGGCTCAAGGTAGGTGATGACTCGTTGCATCCAGTGCCTGAGGAGGAGGATGAACATGTTGCTGCTCTTCAGGGCGGTGATGATGCTCCGTTGGAGAAGAACGCAGGTGCGAATTCATGTACTTTTTCTGAGACGAAGAAGAATATGCAGTCTTCGTTCAAGAAATCTGTCTTGTTTATGCTTCTGTTTGTTGTCTTGTGCGGGGATTTGTTGCGACAGGAGATTGTAATTGCGTTTGGAGTGTGTGATTATGGAGTATCTTACATACGTGTTTGTGTCATGATCTATGTTTCTTTCTGGATGTGGGATGGAGTCCGTGACCTTGTTAAAGTAGGATAGAAATTTGTCTGAGAAATTTGTTTGCTGTTTAGTTTTATGGTTGATGATATTCTGGGACTGATCAGAATTAATGGATTCTTGATCAGAGGAACCACCTTGTGATCACATATCTAAAAGGCTTTAGAATCTTCGGAGCTTCATATGCCTTTTTGTACATGAATTTGTTTTTCCTTATTATTTATCTATGTACGAACTTCATTTGTTTTTACATATACTACTACTGCTACCAACTGAGATATTGATTCGTTCCTTATGGTATATGTGGAGTAAGTATGATGATCTTTCTCAAAGGGAAACCTCTGACCACCATTCTTTACTGCAATGCAGATGAAACGAAGACTAGTTGAATGAACCGCCAGTGATGCATGCTGAAGTCGTCTTGTTCTATTCTGTGAGCTGATGGTTATCTTTGTGTCTGAAAGTCTGAAACATAACGTGTCTGTCCATTTGCATGTATGCATATGCTGTTTTGGGTTCGGATATGTCTTTTGTTTCTTTTGTTGCTCTCAGCTTTGTTTGTGTCCAAGTTTGAATGATTTGAACTTTCTTCATCAGTTTATTCTTCTTACACCTCTTTCCCAGAATCTGTCCTGGTCCATGCGCAATATAAGTGACTTAAAATTGTTATCCCCTACATTAATATATTACTTGTTCGGTCGATGAACATTTTTTAATAGACATCCTCATCTAATTTTTGAAGCTCTCCCCAGTTGAGTCCTCTCTTCAATCAATAACCACAAGTCTATATTATTGTTAGCTGTATATATTTTTTTTATAACAAAGATTGATCACTTATATAATGAATTAGATTCAACTGTATCTAGTGGTGTTGTTCTGGGCGGAAAGTACTTGCTCTTTAGTGCAAGGTTGCTTTCGTGAAGACAAAAATCATTTATATCGCAGAAGACTCTTTTGCTTTTGTCATTTTGCGGTATACATTTTATGGTATATTCTTGAAACGGACTTCATTGGAGAGATCCCATACGATCTTCTCGTGACTTCATATCTAACCTCGTTTACATTTTAAAATTCGGTGGGTGAAAAATAAAATACTATTAAAAAATATTTTATCATTTTATTGGACGTAAAAGTTGTCCATTGACAAAATTGTCCAGCAAAGAAGATCAAACATCAAACATAAGATCTAGATCAAAGGAGCTAATTTACAAATCAGTACGATCATTATTCATCCTTAATACTTCCTCCGTCCCGGTTATTTCATCCCAAAGATTAGTGGGCACGGAGATTAAGAAGTCACATTATTTTAATATTATAGTACACCTTTTGAGGTATGGAGAGAGAAAAGTTATTAGTAGACACGCAAATCAAGAAGACTTTTTTTAATATTAATGGTGTAATTAGTTTAATTAGTGGGATAATTTTTTACCAAAAATGGAAATGAGAAGAATTATGTGGGATACCCGAAATAGAAAAATGGGAAGAAATAAGTGGGACGGAAGTAGTACCATTCTAATGGGTGAAAATTTACAACATGGGAGGCTATATAATCGGTTTTAACACTAATAAAACAGAACAATCCAAAAGTATTTAAAGTGATAACAACTGCATTTTTTCCTATTCAAGTTAAATCAAATTTGTGGGAAGAGAATCAACCTCGCTGTAATAAATGGCGTGATGGCGCTGGCATCTAATCTACCCCCGTAAGTCAACGTTAGACTTCGAGTCTGAAACTGAATGGAAGAAAACACACAAACCACATATGACTTTTCGTAATTATCCACCTACGACGGTCTCTCTCCATTACCGATGACAACTATTTCGCCGACATCATCATCGGTCCTTAAACTAACACATCCCTTCGCAGAATCGTAATCGAGAAAACGAATAGGACGATCATGATCAAGAACAGTCCAGGCCGCGCCGCCGCAGCAAAGCTCCTCCTCGCCTTCTCCGTCGCCGTAGTACTCAACCTCTCCGGCGACCTCAGCCTCTGCTCGGCGCAGGGAAACAACAGCAACAACAACAACGCATCGGCGAACCCTTGCGAGACGTACGGCCGATGCGGTCCGTACGGCAGCTGCAACTCCCAGGAAACGCCCATCTGCTCGTGCCTTCAGGGCTTCGACCCGGCGAACCGGCCCGAATGGAACGCCGAAAACTGGGCCGGAGGCTGCGTGAGGAGGACGGCGCTGAACTGTTCCGGCCAGGGAAACGCCACCAGCTCCGACGGATTCTGGAGGCTCCAGCAGATGAAGATATCGGGTTATTCGGACAGGTGGGTCGGCCCGGAAAGTGCTTGTAGAAATATGTGTTTGACGAACTGCTCTTGCATAGCTTACGGCTACGATAGTGGGATCGGGTGTATGTTTTGGAGCGTTAGGTTGATCGATATCCAACGGTTCCCCAGCGGGTCGGGTTCGGATCTTTACATCCGCCTGGCAAACTCCGAGCTCGGTAGTAAAAATAGAACTTCTCCCCCAAAAATCTTGGTCTGTTTTCAGTAATTTTCTGCAGATTTATGATGTCTGAGAGGCGATTTGTGTTTGATTTCTCTATCAGCTGCTGCATCTGCTGCTAATAACAATAAAAAGGGTTCGAAGAAGGTTGTCATAATCGTAGCTGTGGTGGTAGCTTTGGTGGCTGTGCTCATCTCTTCTCTGTTCGTATGGAAATGGCGCGCCAAGAAAAGAGGTAGATAATAACAACCTTGAAACTCTGTTTATTACTTACTACACTGAATTTTGCAGTCTTCATCCATTTCTGCGTCTTTCCTCTTACCATTCCAGGGTACAGAAAAGCGAACGAGCCGCCCAGATCGAGCGCCCCGACGCCGCACGAATTCTCCTCGCAGAACGACGCACTGAGCCAATTCAATAGAGACGAACTACCTCTGTTTAAAATGGAGACGCTGGCGTACGCTACGGACGGTTTCTCGGAGGCTAAAAAGCTCGGGAAAGGCGGGTTCGGGCCTGTTTACAAGGTGGGGGAAATTCGTCCCAGTAATCTTCGTTTGAAGGGAGTGTATTTGTTTATTTCCACGGTTCGCCCTTTTTTCATGTAATAAGATAAGATAACCGAGCGTACCCTTATTGCAAATTCAGGGAACGCTGGAAAATGGGAAGGAGATAGCGGTGAAGAGGCTCTCGCAAACGTCTGGACAGGGGATGCAAGAATTCATGAACGAAGTAACCCTAATCTCGAAGCTCCAACACCGTAACCTCGTGAGGCTGTTAGGGTGCTGCGTGGAGAATAAAGAGAGCATGCTCGTCTACGAGTACATGCCAAACAAAAGCTTGGATTTTTTCCTCTTCGGTTAGTTTTCGATCTTCGTATTTTTTCTTTTAACGAAAAAAAAATTGAGTCTTAAAATCTCGAATAATCGTGGAATGTAGATCCGTCGCAAGACGTGTTGGATTGGAGGAAGCGTTTCAACATCATCGAAGGGATATGCCGAGGGCTTCTGTACCTTCACCGTGATTCGAGGTTGAAGATCATACACAGAGATCTGAAGCCGAGCAACATATTATTGGACAACGATTTTGTCCCTAAGATTTCGGACTTTGGCATGGCTAGGATATTCGGGGCGAAGCAGGACCATGTCAGCACTATCCGTGTCGTCGGGACATAGTAAGCCAAAACTATTGAACTTGTTCCTCGCAAATATACGTTGACATCGATCTTTTTTTTTTTCCTTAGCGGGTATATGGCTCCCGAGTATGCGATGGAAGGGAGATTTTCGGAGAAGTCCGACGTATTTAGTTATGGGGTTCTGATGTTAGAGATTGTGACGGGGAGGCGAAACACGAGCTTTCACAATCAAGAGGGATCTCTCAACCTCTTAGGACATGTAAGTTTTTTAAACTATTGACAACAATCTCTTCTTATTTTTAATTTTATATATTATATTTCCAGTACGCCCCTCAGTGTGGCTTATTTCTTTCTTATCGAGCCTTGGATTTAATGAGAAAGAAATCGGCATATACGTGAGGGAGGAAGCCTGCGGGAAATATGACATAAAATTAAAAGAAAAAAACGACACACTTGCTTCAAGCTTAAGGGTGTCTTTGATTCAAAGAATTTAGTGAGGAAAGGAAAGAATTTGGAGCAGGAAAATCGTTTTTTGTGTTTGGTTGACTAGAGAATAGGCGAGGAAAAGAAAAGAAAAGAAAACTTAAGTTAATTTTAGAGCCAAAATCAAATCATTTTCATCGCCAAATGGTGAGTAAAATGAGGGAAAAGCCGGTGGGAATCAATTTCTCTCTAGTTTTCTTTTCCCCATCGCTTTTCACAATCCAAAACAGCTTAAGTTTTTAGGTGAAGTGATAATTCGACAGACAGGACAGTACCACTGATTGCATCCCGAACAGTCATGCGTAAAGTTAAACGTTTTCCTTATAAGAAAGACGGTTCTCATTTTTTTTTTTTTTTTTTGGAAAAGGTATGGAAGCTATGGAACGAAGATCAAGTGACGACACTGATAGATTCGAGGATATCGAGCGATGGAGACGACCATCAAGCCGAGGTTATGAGGTGCATGCACATTGGGCTTCTTTGCGTACAAGAACTTCCCCGAGACAGGCCAACGGTATCGAACGTTCTCTCTATGCTGAGCAGTGAGATCATGGACCTTCCCGAGCCTAAGCAACCCGCCTTTGCCATAAAGCACAACCGTCCCGTGACGGCCGGCTCGAGCTCGTCTCACCCGAGCCAGCAGAGCGCTGGCTCGGTGAACAACGTCACGCTCACCGTGGTCGAAGGCAGGTGAATAGAATGAAATATAGAAATGAATGATTTGGTTGGAGAAAAGGAAAAAAAAAAGCGTACACAATGAAAGAATTTTGGTGATTTTTTCGCGGTCCCAATAAAGGTTCGATGATTGTAAATTGAAGGTATGTTGATGTAGTTTGTGTTGTGTGTTTGTAATGCTTATAGGTTGTAGTTGTACGATTCTTCATGTGTTTGTTGTTATGTTAGGGTGCAGAGTATTTTGGCTTTTCGAATAGTGGACTTTGGTCTGCGTTGACCGTCTTCTACAAATTCAAGTTTTGTCAAGTACGAGTTATGCAGATGCAGACTGGTTGAAGAGTTTACAGTGGCGAAAATGCGTAACATATTTTATGATAATACGAGATCAAAGATATGCTAAATTGAAGATAAAACTTCCTATTTAGAGGATGAATCATGATATAGTGGCATCTAGTCGGACCATCATATTCTGCCTCCTTGACTTAATAAATGCTTTTCATTCTGATATATGAATAAACATATATATATATATATATATATATCAGAATATTTGCAATCTATGATACAAGAGAAATTAATTTGTATTTGTATTTTTTCCAACAAGTTCGCCCATCCCATGTATATGTTCATCATAGAATCTTGACTAGAAACAGAATGTTGAAAACCCTATGTAAAGTGAAACCCAAGTACTCGAAAGTCGAAACATACTTTCGATGCAGTTTTCTAACAATACACAACACACCATAATATATGCTACATGTTTAAGTTACAAAAATGAGCTATCTTTTCTTGCAATGTAAGCTGAGAGGTAGTTGATCAAATAATGTAAGTTTATTGAATTTTCTATTTATTATAGATAAAATATACTTGCTCTTATCAACCACCGTTCATGTACTGAAGCTTTGTCCAAAGATCAGAAGTTGTCTCGGCAGCTAAAGGGAAGGTGCTTGATATGGGCACAAGGCAAAGTCCATGTCTTTTTAGGTCTTGAATTTTTTGCTGATCATCATTATTACCAAGATATTGATGAAAAGGCTGCGCATGTAAATCAGTTAATTATTCATATCCCCATTATTACACGCTATGCATGGATGAACTGATAATGTTGTCTGAAGTTGTTTGTATTTAGTAGGGCTTTACCTCTCTATGATGTCCCAGCCTTGGAGGAGATCCTTTTTTCATATAAGGTGCACTTAATGCCTACAAAACGTTTATTTCACAACGCACAAAGGCAAAATATGCGCTTATTAAGATTGATTAAAAAGTGTCACAAAGATTAAGAATAGGGCCTTTTTTCTATACGTGATGGATAGAGAGATACTTACACTGACTAATTGATCATGAAGAAACTTAATGTATTCAATAGCTTCATAAAGAACTGATGCAGTATCAGTCTGGAAAAAGAAAATACCGAAATAAACATCCTATAACTAAAATTGCTAGAAAAGATATATAGCATATGTGCACAAAAAAATTCATTTTAATTTCATTTCTTTTACCTTGCCAAAAGGTGAAACCAATTGTTGTAGGGCAGTAACTCGGTCCCCCAACTTCTCTTTTCGAACCTAATATATATACATACATATATATATATATATATATATATATATATAAATCTGAACCAAACAAAATATCCATCCAGCATTATTAGCATATATATACCTTAAAGGTTGGTAATGGTGATGGAGTTTCAACTCTAGGCCGCTTTAATATTTGATGAGGCTCATGATCATAGACTGTTTGCTTCTTTCTTCCAACTGAGCCTAACTCTCTTTCTTCATGATCATTTTTCTGTGCACTAAGATGAGATGGAAAGAACAAACTAGTCTGATGTCTTTTGCCAGTGAATGGAAATAAATCTCTTGAGTGGTTACTCTCCAACTCCTTTTCAGGGTTTTCTAGCTGTATTTGAGTATCATCTGTCTCAGGCAAACTTTGTAATAAAGATGGAGCAATGTAGCTGTATGAATTATTGGAACTGCTGCTTAGACTGATCGTTTGTTGCCAATAATTGATATTATTAGCTTCTTCTGATGATATGCCAGAATAATAGCTTTCCTCGTGAGCTCTTTCATTATTAAATCTGAAAGTAAAGACAAGAAGAAGATTGTGAAATCCTTAATCACCCATCCTCGCTCTTTTGGCTTACTTTTGCATATCAATAATCCATATAAAATAAAACATGTCCAGAAACTGGGATTTATACGATATAGTCAGCAGATAATACGAAAAAAAAAGTTTATGAATATTTGTAATCATATCGAATCCCATTATTTTTGTGAAGTACTTACATCAAATCTTGATTCCAAGGATGGGAATTTTCTAGGTCTTGTAGTACGTTTATTCCATCTGAAGCAGCGAACTGATCATCACTTGGCCTTGTCGAAGAGTTCAACACTTGTTGATTATTACACCAACTCGAAATAGAACATGACGAGGAGCCGAAGAAATCCTTGGATATACTCCATAGATTTTCTCCATAGATCCCACCTTGAAATTCCTCGGACATATCAATCTCTGTATAACAATGATTCACAACCCTTGTTTTTTTTTTCGTAGCACCTCTCTTGCTAGAGACTACAACGAAGACAACTTCTTGGTGTTATAATATATATATATATATATATATATATGTATGTATTATAGATGCGTAGTTTATGCGTACCGATGAAATAAACTAATACAACCATGTTGACCTTTATTGATATACCTGCGGGTAATGAAAACTACTAATGCACGAAACCATATTCGATGAGTAGATTCGGGAGAAAAGATGTCAATTAAGTAATAATATTATCAACTGGTTTATTCGATATCGTCAGCCATATACATATTTCTATATTTTTTATTTTTACTTTTAATCTGGTTGATGTCTTTTTCTTGTTTGTTGTTTTCAATTTTGGAGTTTTGAGCATAAAATAAATCCAGTGGCTGATAAACGAAGATGAAAGGGGCACAATATATGGCTTTTGCATTATCATAGAACCGAATATATATATCGATTTTCTTTCATTTGGTATACTTGGAATTTTCATGCGGAAGAACCGGGATTTTTGACGACTAGTCGATTATTCTATTTTCAAGAATCAGACTTTTTATCTCATAACTTATATAAATCAATTTCTAAATTCTAGAAACTATACATTTATTATACTAACTCCTCTACTAACTTTCATTCGTCTTGTTGGTTGGTGTTGTTGGTTCAAGTTTGGGATTTCATGTGACCAAATTTCAAATTAAAAAGAATTAATGTGCACAAATAAAATATCATTCATTTTATCTTTCTTTTTCCCATTTGGATTTATTATAAATTATGAATGATTGCTATATGTTGGTGAAAAAGATCTAACAGTGAAGACTAGTTAAATATTCATTTTGTAAAATAAATTTTAGTTTAACTTAAATAGTAAAATATTCTTTGTAACATTGGCGTGAAGTATTTGACTTCTCAAAATTAGCAGAAATTACTAAATCCAGGGTTTATATTTAAAAATCCGTGACCACCTATCTCATTATCATGTATTAGCTGCGAACAACCTTGGAAAATACTTCGTAGCCATGCCAGGGATAGCAATGATAGTAACCTAAATATTTTTATCAAATCATATTAAAAAACATTATGCGTGCATATAATGTTTTAGGATAAAATTGTAAGAATATTTTCCATTTAACGTCCACACGTCATTAAAACATTGTCATCATGCTTCGTCATTGAAGCCTACGATATATTATATGCATATTTTGTTTCGCGATATGCTTTTAAGGCAATCGACGTTTCATTTCGTCAACAACGCTATTCAAGGGTTTTATATTATTATTAGTTTTCAGTACATATTAATATATTTTTTGAAATTTTATTTAGCTAAAAACTAGTGGTAACCCAACTTTGGTTTCAGCATTGACTTCAGCAAATTAATAAGCAAACTAGTTCAGCAAACCAGTTTCATTCCCTCAGTATCAATTTATAGCAAATTAATAGTTTTGAAATTTGACTCGCATAGATTTAAAATCTCACAGAACTTTTGAGTTCACAGAACAATTACTTTTGGATTTCTATAAACCAAATAAATTGATCATAGTTGGCTCAATTTATCCAACAGCGGTCAAGCTCCTAAGTGTTTATAATTACAATCAAGATCTCTAAAAAGAAAAAACCTCTCTTTTTTATGACGAAAATATCTTATTTTTTTCTCCAAAATCATTATATGACGAACAACTATTTTTTTTCCTTATTCGCTACTCGAAGGTAACGCCGAAGAAATTCTCAAATGAGTCCAATGCGTTGTTAGTTCACATTCAGACTATATACAATTAGGCATGGAATTCTTCTTTATTTATTCATTTATTTTCATTCAATGAAACTTTTCAACAATCGATTAGTGTTGCTCTAATTGTGGAGTTGATTGCTAAAGATTAGGTATTCAATAGTTAAATATATGATAGATGTGTATAGCTTTATATTTTCGCACTTTAATACTCAAGATCTCTATATACACACATACATTAACATATACATTATATATATCCATATTGCAGAAAGTGGTCTTGTTGACTTGTGACGATCTTGTCATGAATCGGACATACATTGGAGCAAGTGATTGCCTTAGTAGTTGGTTATATGAATGAAAGTCTAAAAACATAAATCATTTAGTAGCGACTTTGACCGTGGACATTCTTCACAAACTTTTTCAACTAATCTTTGTAATTAAGCTAAAAATATCTTCGAATGAAATATCTTATCTATGTCAATTCTCATGACATATGAATGGTGTTCAGGCTATGATCAAAGTCTCAATCGCCTTGGAATTAATTAAAATGTCAATCCAACTACTACATCCCTTTTGGAAGATGTAGCGATTTGTTAAAAGTCAATCTTGTAATGAATAATTATTGTAGAATTAAGTTTTATCAGGTTAGCCCGAAATTAAAAACTTCTTTTAATGATATGTTGTATTGATTGGGCTTGAAAGGCCTTGATACTTTTCTTTTCAAATGAAAGCATTGTTCGTTGCCTAAGGTGGGCTGTTACGCAAATTATAAAAGTTTGGGGTGCTTAGTGTAATTATACTTTTTTTTAGTGTTGACTAGAGAAGCTGGCGTAGTTGCTTACGTGGTACTCCGAGGAAGAAGAATTTAGTGGGAAAACGAAAAAGGAAAAAAAAAAAACCCGTCCAAGAAAGATCTACTTTAGTCCATCAAGATGATTTGAGTTCGTATCATTACGATTTACAGCGCCATTTTACAATCCAGTTCGAGGATCTTTGTATAGTGACTTGCCATGTTTTGACTTTTACAGGTTTTTATTGGATTGCAGTCGGCTATGGCAAGACGAGCTTTCGAGTCCGCGTTTTTCCTTACAAAGGGTTATGCATACTCATACAATCCTCAGGCGTTGTTTAAGAAAGAAGTTGGGTGGGCTTTGTCTGATTCGGCTTCGATCCCAAACAGTTCGCAGCGTCGTTATCTTACAACTCATGTCGAGCAATTGTGCTCGGAGGCTAAGGACGTCTCTGTTAGACGCGGTGAGTACTTAAGTAGTTATTTAATCTGATGGGAGTTGCTGATTTCAGTTGAAACCTTGGATTTTGCTTCACACTGAACTTTCCATAGTACCCGTTTGTGAAAATGTCGAGTAGAAGTATCTATCAATTTTATTTCTGCACAGGGGTTTGCTTGTGTATGATGGATGGTCCTCCGCTTACATATAAACATACATAAATGTGATATGTTCCGTATGAGTTTGCGAAGCTAACATGCTTTTTCTTGATTGTTATTAGAGCTAGATGCTGAGATGCATGATCGAGAATTTATGAGATGGTCTAATGGAGGAGGCATGTTCCATAGATCTTCTGTTATTGATTCAACTGCTCGAATAGAGGTTGGCGCTGTAGTGCATTCAGATGCTGTTGTTAAAAATAATGTCTGCATTGGGTCTGGAACCGTTGTTGGTCCAAGTGTCGTAATAGGTCAATCTACAAAAACAGGGTAAACTAACTCGTTTTTGTATCTGTTTCCGCAGCTTACGCTCTAAACTTATCCATCATCAGATCATGAAATTTTGTTTTTGTTTCCACTGACATAGATATCTGCTAACTCAAGCTGATTCTCCAGGTATATGGTATCGCTTGCCAATTGCTTGATAGGCGAGTTTTGTTATATTCATAATGGAGTTTGCATTGGTCAAGATGGTAGTGTTTGGTTAGCTATGAAATATTCTACTTTCCTACCATGATACCAATACCATATATCACCTAATGGCGGTAAACTAACTTTGGTAACTTTATCGTTTCTTCGTAGGTTTTGGATTCTTTGTCGACGAGGAAGGGCACATGCAGAAGAAGCCTCAAGTTAGTGTAGCTTGAGATCTTTATATAATATGTGCTTTGCTTTCTTGAGCGTATATCGATCTGTTTGAACCTGGACTTCAAAGCTTCATACTATAATAATCTAACTGTTTATCCAATGCCCTCTATTTTTGCGTATGCTCAATGACGTCCAATCGGAGAATAATGGTCTATGAAGGCATTGACTTTTTTTCCCTTCCCTTTCACCATCTCAGAACTTGCTTGTACGTATTGGAAGCCATGTCGAAATAGGAGCAAACTCGTGCATTGACAGGGGCAGGTTTGATTTCACAAACTTCCAACGTTTTCCTTTTCTTGTTTGATCAAATTCATATGTTTGCTTAATACTTGCTTATAATGCGACAATATTTTATTTTTGCATAGTTGGAGAGATACATTTGTTGGTGATTACACCAAGATCGATAATTTAGTACAGGTGCAACATAATTTCTTCAATGTTTTTTTTTTTCTAAAATCCTTTGAAAGCCGACTTATGAGCTTCGGTTTCCAGATAGGTCACAATGTGGTGATCGGGAAAAACTGCATGCTCTGCGGACAAGCTGGTATAGCTGGCTCAGTGACGTATGCGACATTTTTTTTTTGTTTTCTTGAAGCCTTAGCCTTATTGCATAAACTATGAAATGATTATTGATTTTATGCATGTTATATAATCTCAAAATACCGTACTTGTGCAGGATAGGAGACTATGTCACACTTGGAGGAAAAGCTGGAGTTCGTGATCATGTCTGCATTGCATCAAATGTAACGTTACATATAGTATATAAATTCTTATGAGGTATTCCATTTAGTTTTTAAGATAATTTTATTGAGCTTGGCAGGTAAGATTAGCTGCAAATAGCTGCGTCACCAAGAACATCATTGAACAAGGGGATTATGCTGGCTTCCCTGCTGTAAGAACTTTTGTATCTATACGTTCTCTTTTTCTTTCACTTTGGGAATGATTTTATGGTTGTTGATAGAAATATTACTATTACAAGGATTTGTCATGGCTTGGCAGGTTCCAATAAAGGAGTGGAGAAAGCAAATAGTTGCCACCTGCAAAATTACACAAGATTATCGGCAGACCAGTGAAGAAGAGACTTCCTAGCTAGTTAATGCTCTTGTTCACCGTGTATTCTAAAGAAAAAAGGTAAAAATAGTACATATGCAAGATATTTTAATCCCAAAAAATTTTTTGAAGTGCAAAAATTCGACTAAAGCAAACATTGCCTCAGTTTCTTGTTCTTGCTTTCGAAGCATTTCTTGACTCACCATAGTCTGTCGTCCCATTGAGACTCAACGCTACATCACTGAGCTGCTCATCCTCATACTCTATATGGTAAAGCTTCGTCTTCCATCTAATAATCTTAAACCTAACCCAAGTCTCCACCTTAACCATGATTAGCTTACTCATCATATTCACATCACTATAAATCCCTTGCCACCGCTGTACTTGGATAGGAATCTCGACTGCCATCGTGCTTCTGTATCCCTGAATAAAACCAGGCGTAGTGTTTCTGCCTATCAAATCGCCGCCTTTGTAGTAAAGTCCTATGCTGAGATCGCTGTAATAGATCTCCATGCGACTGTTAGGGTTGAATACTTCGACGTCCAAGAAGACTAGAGAGTTGTTATTCGATGGGTCGTTGTTGGCGATACCTAAAAGCTTGAATCTCGGGATTTTAGGCATCAAACTTAACAGTGTAACCACGCCAGCCATGCTCAGAATGATGAACACAAAAATGAACCAGACGAAAAGATGGATATGGTCTCTATCGAATCTCCGACAACTGTGAATCATGTTTGGATAATTAGTTAGGAGTTGATGATGATGATTGATGATGGTAAGCGAAGAGCATATATTGGAAATTTGACTGAGAGTTGTTTATATAAGAGATGAAAAGGGCGGGAGAATATATAGAGGGTTGTTTTTCTGCAGGGATATTGTGTGATCTGTTTTCCTGAGTTTGAGATATTTTAGCGTAGGGTTTTATTTGACTAAGCTGCAAAGTGCAAGAGAAATTTATTATTATTCGTCAAATAAGAATCTTTAACGAACAGAATATATCAAAGAATTTCTCAATAGACACTACTGGGGCTTAGGCTAAGCATAAGGGCTAAGCATAAGGGTTCGATCAACAATTTCGGGCAAAGTTGGATACATTTTTATTTATTATTTTTTTTACAAAATAACGATAACTAGTAGATAAAATATGCGGATGTGATATTTTAGATCAACAGCATAGTTTTATTAGTAAGCACTGATGTTACTGCGGCCATTGGAAAGATTTGAAAGATGAAATCGAAATTAACTAAAAATAAAAAATAATTGCATCAGTCTTAAACAACATTAGTATAGATTTTTTTATTGAACCCCTCCTCTCTCCACTCTATTTGTAAGGCCATGATGAGTCCATCTTTGTCCCAAGTAGAAAAGCTATGCCTGTTACTAATCAGTATTTACAATTCAACCCCAAATAAATAATCAGCAGAGCTTTGTCTTACATCAACGCATTGGAAATGGGCAGCAAGCCATACAAGAGACATACAGACAACATAAGCTCTCACCTTTTAGAGAAATCTGAAATGAGATCAAGCAGAAAATATGTTAGAATTCACAGCATTGACCCACAAAAGTATGAGGACGAAGATAACACAAACAACAAACTGTAAAGCATGACGACTGCAAAAATCGCATTATCTCATCAAACATACCACAGCTGAACTTTTCGGAACTCTGTAAGTACTGGATATATATTCTCAAACGCAGTATAAGTCTGATCTCTGTCCTGATAATGCCGAACACCACAAAAGCATATCAAGATTAGGTCGGGCCAGAGGACACCGTAAGAACAGAAAGGGAGTTCTTTAGTCCAACAACGAATGACATTATTAATAACCTTAGCACCAGTAAGAACAATCTTCCCCGAGACGAAAATAAGTAGCACTATCTTCGGCTGTTTCATCCTGTAGATTAATCCAGGGAAGAGTTCTGGCTCATACTGAAAAGAAATTTAAGAGATTGTATGTATGTAGCCTAGTAAACATATGAACTAATTAAGGATTGGTTGACAGAGACTGTGACTCACACTTGAGAAAGCATTATGAGCATAGGCGAGACCCTCAAGTCGAATCGGGAATTTTACATCACATGAGCCGACTATGTTCTGAATCTTGAAATCCTAAAAGCAAGGAAAGACAAATGACAAGGTGCCCAAAAGGTAAGGGAAAAAACAGAACATCAATGGGAAATTCAGAAGGCGAAAGTGGGGGTTAGAGCAACAGCCTTAGAGGTGTCGTGGAAAGAGAAGTAACCTTAAATTTGGCGTCGAAACCAATCTTTTGGATTATTCTGGCATACTGTATAAAATGGAACGACTCAGTGCGAGAAACAATTTATCAACACTCAAGAATTACCTTATGCAATTAACAACCGCCAAAACTAATTTCATAATTATATCCAACGATGCCTTTCTGAGGATATATTTATACCTTGCGAGCAGCCAACTTAGAATGTTGCTCACTCTTGGCTCCTGTGCAGACCTAACGAAAAAATGACAAAAAAAATTAGGAAAAATAGGACTAAACGGAAGCCATTAATAAGAAAGAAACTCAGCATCATCAAGAAAACATTATCAAAATGCATTGTAGCATAATTCTTCACGTGCAGCCAAAAGTTGTTACATACCATCTTTCCAGAAGCAAAAATGAGAGCCGTTGTTTTTGGTTCTCTGATCCTCATAATAACAGCAGCAAAACGCTGAAAAAAAGACTTGTAAGTGTAAGTATTTGTGATCCATGGCATACAACAAGTTTTTTCCAAAAACATAACACCAAAATATTTATAGAAGAAGTGACTGTTTATCAGCATGAGTATTGGACAGACTCTGTAAACATAACGGGTGATGAGGCATATCAACCTTAGGATTGTACTCTGCATTTCGAGCTTGTAATGCAATGGTCTTCAGATTTAGCTTGCAGTCCAAATTGACTGTTGAAACAATATTCCTGCATTAAGTTCGAGAAAAGATGATTAATGAGCACTCACAAAAAAGATCTAATGCATGAAGAAACAAGTAGCAAAAAGTACAATAAGGCAACTTTCTCTTAGTAAAGCCTTGAACAATACCACCAGTCATGGGCACGTTAATTATGTGTTTCTCGTCTGTGCTTGATCCTATGTCAAAACTCAAACCTAAAAGACATCCAAACGATCCAGAACTGATCCGTTTCAAATTATCCACAAAATTCTGATACAACAGTGATTGAAGTGATACGAGCAAGATAGTAATAGATATTTGATTGTCTGATTCTTTCCTAACAAGATGGCATTTCTAACAAAGTAGACATGCTTGATATCTTGCTATTTTGACAAAGTGAAAGTAGCATGATCAATTAGCTGCATACTCTACTCCAATTTGGCCACTTGAATTAGAACCAACAGGAATGTGAATTGGCAAACAACCATTTGAAACCAGACATGACCATATATCTTACTGGAGAATCGGGACAATCCCAGAAGGATGCTTAGACAAATCGACGGGCTGGTTTCCTTCTAAACCCTCGGGCTCGGCCATCGAATTTCCACTTCTTGATAAAGCTTTTTCCCTTTAACTGCACACAAGTGAACGAAACCATGTGACTAAAATATAAATTGTAGAAATCATTGTTATTTTATTTTCTTACGATCCAATCATTCATTTCAATACAATCAAACTCGATGTCCAGAATCGGAAATAAATACAACAGTTTAGACAAAGAACGTAGACCAATCGTTCATTTCAACTCGACGTCCATATTTTCTTTGTGCTAAGAAACTCAATCAGCCACTAAGTACTCTTATATGTCGATTGGGTTGCATACAAAAAAAACGTAGACCAGAAAAGGCATGTTGAACAAAAAAAGGTATGCAGAGCGCGCGACGAAAACAAAAGTGAAACAAATTGAGGCAAAAAAGGCCCAAAACAACTGCCGATTCGTAACTTGAGACAGGAATCGAACGGATCTAGGGTTCAGTATAATCATCGACGGTTCCATTGAATAAAGAGCCGAAAACAAATTGAGGCCAAAAGCCCCAAAACAATTTCGATCCCCAACTGGAGACAGAATCAAAACAGATCTAGGGTGTCGTATAACCATCGACGTTCCATTGAATAAATAGCCGAGAAAACGAAGTAAAGAGGGAAATCCATGATAACCACAGATCAAGAATTTGAAATATATGTTCATTTTATACCGAGAATCGACGTACAACAGAGCAGTTTCGATGTATATATATATCCCCCGCGAAGAAGATGGCGAGTGCCGACTCCTCTTATATACATGCATATACCCAGCGAGGGGGTATATATAGGTAGCCCCCATTTCTCAATACCGATAGTACCCTTCATCATTACGTATGAACCTGGCTTGCGAAAACCTGCCATGCTAGGGGTATTGTTGGTAGTTTAAATATCAACAAGCCCAACGAGCCTACTCACGCCCATTTCTCTATGGGTCAAAGGTCCACAAAATGTTCGTCATAATTTGTGTATTTATCGTGAGTTAGCTTAAATTATATTTTTATATGAACGGAGAACGTTAACTTAATATCTGCACATCTTATCTTATGTATGTACAAATATAAGTTATTTTTAATTTTTATAAATTAAGTTAGAAAAAAGGTCTCAACGAAGGATAAACTTGTAATAAACAAAATATTAAGGGTAAAAAAGAAGTATCTTATTTGACAGACCAAAGAGCAGTTTATACGAATTTCACAAGAAACTAAAACTGCCTTAATTCCACTTTTAAGGCTGTGTTTGGTTCGTGGAAAGCGGGGGCAAAATAAAATTTGAGAGAAAATGATTTTCACTTGCTTTTCCTTCAATTTCCATGAATTTTATTTAAACTTAACTTAACTACTTAAGTTTTATTTCTGTCGTCAATTTCTCTAATCAACCAAACACAAGAATTAATTTTCCTTTTACATTTCTTTCCTTCTCTTTCCTCGCTAAATTCCTTAAACGAAACACACACTCAGAATTTACAAGAAAAGGCAAATGATCAAGCACCCAACGAAATAATAATCACACAAATCTTCTGCACATTTTCGCCTTAATCGAAACACATATATTTCTCTAATCTAAACAACAATCGAAAGAACAACACAGACCACTAAACACAGTAAACGGTACCCATCTTTCCCACGATAACCTGCAAAAAAAAAAAGGAAAAGAACAATCAATCTTCACGTTTGAAAAAACTAAACGCTGGTAATAATACGCCATTCGAGACTCACCGCTTTCGCCCGAAGCCGCCGCAGGAAGTGCAGGAATCTTGACAGCTGCAAATGAACGGTAATAACAAAGTCGTTACAGAAAAAAGTCAACTGTTTGCAGTAATCACTCATATCATTCTATGATATCTTCGATCTGCTTATGCTTACTCTTATTGCAAGAAGAAGGCGGTAACTGAGAAGTTAGCGGCCATGGCGCTGGGATATTATCGTTCAAATCGCACAGAAAGCTGATCCCCGCCGACCTGTCGAAAACCACGTCCGAGGGCAAACTTGGCAATAGACACCCCGATTCTTGCGTGCCAACTGACAAAAAGAGCACAGTGAAGAAGAGTACATTTCTCAATCGGGCGATAAATAGCAGAAAGAAGCGAAAAAAAAAAGAAAGAAAAGGGCCGACCTTGGAGGGAGAAGTCCTTGAGGCTAATATGGCATTGGCTGTATACGTCTTGGGTGATGTTTGCCTTTCTCAGCCTCACGCCGAGCGAAGAGGCGCAGTTCAACGCCTGCAAATTAGTGACGAAGCTCTGCCTTTGAAGGTGAGAGACGTAGCTCTCCAAAGCGTCGCAGCACGCCGTTTTGTTGCTTGTAATAGCCCGACATCCTTCTATGACGTGGGCCGTGCTTGGAAATGTCAAAGGGCACGCTGAAGAAGAAGAAGAAGAAAGATCAAGAACGGTTACACAGATAATAGCTTTTCTCTTTCGGTGTTTCTCACCTTTGTTGATTCTGCAATTAGAAAGCCCACGAAGAACATCTTTCGCATGAGAAGGCTCGAGCTTGCTCCCGACCCACCTCAGAACAACGCCCTTACAGTCGCTAACAGTGCCCGAACGATCGGCAAGCACAGCAGATCCATCGACTTTCAACAGATTATAAGCTTTCTGGGCCAACTTCGTAGCAGCGTCGAGCATAGCGTTTTCGCAGACTTGCTCGCAGCATTCGTTCACGGTGTCTATCTTACTACAAGCTGCAATAAGAGCAGATGAATCCACCGTGCTTTCGAACTCAGACACGTCGCTGACCGGGCACGAGCCAGCGGTGAGGCTCGAAGAACGAACGGAGCATATCTTCGATAGGCTGTCGTTTGCTCCCTGGCCCACGAGGATCTGCTCGAAATCAGACAAGCAATGGGCTGCTACGGTTCCGTTTAAGGCCAGAGATTTGGTGTACTTGCTCGATTGGCCCACGAGGATGGTCAGCGTTGCCTCGAGCTGTGGGCAGCACACAACGTTGGCTAACAGCGGGGCGAAAGCTGCTGTGCAATCCGTTGATGTTACAGTCATCATGTCTGAAAGGGCCGTGAAGTTCAGCGAACATTGTCCTATTCGTCGTCGAAAGAAAGAAAAAGGTTAGTTATATCTAGGATCTCAGTAAGAATAAAATCGAAGAGTAGAATGATAAGAGAAAAGAACGAACCAGACAATTTTGGGATAGTGCTGTTTGTGAAGGGGGACAAAGGCGAAGGGGCGAGCAAGGGTAGAAATGGCAATGGAGATTCTGTCGGCGAAGTGACTGGTAAGAGCTCGCCGTCTCTTCTTATTGAGGCCAACGTTGAGCTTTCGGCGCAAACCGACAAGATGCTGTAAGATTCGTGTACGCCTGTATGTACATATATATATAGTAATGTGCGCAATGAGATGACATTCTTTTAGAATGTTTTTGAAGATCGAGACGCAAGAACGAGCTCGTCATTACATTAACTCAATGGTGAACAATTCGCTATCATTTCGAGGATTTTCCAATTCAAGAGGCCTAATGTCAGCATAAGAGTAAGCATAAAACATGAAAGAAGGGTTAGAGATATCATATCTCGAAGAACAGCACTTGCTAATTGTATGTAAATGTTCAATTATGCTAGAAGAAAGCAATGCAGAATCTACAGAAGCAAAAAGAGGGAAAAAAGGGAAGAAAATCACAGGAAAAAAAAAAAAAAAATTGGAATCGTAATAACAATCCAAACAATAAGCTCAATAACTAGAGCTCAATCAAAGCAGAAGAAGGGTACGGCGAACAGATCAAGCAGCAAAGAGACATAGCAGAAAGAAACCCAACTAAAAACTCACAAAAGGAAGCCCAAGGCACTCACCGAGAACAACAAGGACCACAATTAGTGAGTAAAGATTGGGACTTTGAGCAAACCCTCCTCTCATTTCCTGCTTTCAACACACTTCCAAGGAACAAAAGACGATAAAATCTTGGAATTGAACCAAAAAAGTGATGCTATAAATTCCCTCAGAACCGCTCAGTCTCGGAGCTTATCGGAGAGAATGGGGAGGGAATTTGAGTAGCACGGTTTGTTTTTCTGTTGGTGGGTTGAATGAGCTGCTGCTTAACTTAAGTGATGTGGGGACATGAGCATAATTTCACAGAGCACACACATTAGCTGTACAATATTAGTTGCTCAGACCCCACTTTTACATTTGTTGCTTTTGGTTGGGAAGAAAGAAAAAAAGGGCGGAAAAAAATCGTGATTTCTTGGTGCGGAAACTCATATTATTATTACTACCACACACACACACACAGACATTTAACAACCAAGACAAGGGAAAGAAATGAATGAGCTGCTTGCTACTTGTTATAAGGTAAAAAGAAAGCAGCATTAAATTCCACGAACCGCCTTTTAGTGCCTTCCCTTGTTTGTTTCCTCCTCTCTAATGAGAAGAAAGAACGACCACGCACGTGACTCTCTCTCTCTCTCTCTCTCTCTCTCTCTCTCTCTCTCGTGTCCCACATCACTTTAGTTCATGTATATCCTTCCAATAACACTCGCCGTAGTTAGTATGAGAGAGGCTATAAACTATCTTCGTCACAATTATTCTGTTGGGATTTCACCATTTTATATTGGGTTTGAATTTAAGACAGCTTAGAATACAGTGACTCATAATCTCTTAGAAGAACTTGGCAATAAAACCGGCTCGTACATAGGCCCGAAACTACTAAGCCCAACGGGCCATTTATATTTTATTGTAAATCTTATCATGAAAATTAGTTAGCGTTAGCCCCAGCCCACACCACAACCAAACAAAAAACAAACACTTCATGATTATTCATTCCACTTCGAATTTGATTTTTCATTACTATATTACTATTATATATGGCTTCAATAATTATCTTCTAGCACGTTATCCAAGGGCCCTATTTGATGCTTAGCCATCATTCACATGATTCCAGCTCATGGGAAAAGAAAAGCATCTTCAACATTTTTTTCAAAGAAAAATAATTAAAAATACACACGCAAATGCATCAGCTACACTACACACCACCGTAGTCAAGATTCCTTCAAACCCCACCAACAGTGTTATTACATACAAATTACACCACCGACGCCCCAACAACCCCCGAAACTATTTTCACCACACACAAAGCATGGGCCGGGCCGATCCATACCTGCCTTATTCTGAGATGCAAGGAAAAGGAACTTATTCTCAGTGGAGCTTGTTCACGAGGTTGCACTGCTTCCTTATCTCACCCTTCGTCCCTGTAAGAGGATTGTTCTCCGAGAGCAGAGTAATGGCCCTGGCGAACTCCTTGAAGAAGTAGTTCTGATTCTTGGCCATCTTCTTCACGAAGGGCTTCGTCCTCTTATCGGTGGCGAGCTGATGATCGACCAACAACAGCCCCTTGTTGTCCAAAATGTTTCTGTAGTAGTTGTTGTCGAGCTTCATCGGCGTACCACGGTCGTTCCTCACGTACTGGACAGCCTTCGGGTCGGGTATCGGATCGGGGCACTTGTACAGCATGTGCTCCACGTGGTCCGGGTTCAGGGCCGGGTCGACTTCCGGGTAGAGGCGGTGTACTAGCTTCACGCAGTGAGTTCTCCCCACGCTGTGCGAACCTATGCGAAGATCGAAGTCAGCTCCTTTTTTTTTTTCTCACGCAGAAACGAACGTGATTGATTACCTAGCAAGGCGACGACGCCGGCGGCGTCGATCCCAATCCTTGAAAACCGCTCGAGGACGACGGACATGCTCTCGTTGTGGTCGGGGAGGTGCTGCTCGAGTATGTCGACTCTGCTTTTCCGGCCGTCTCTCCGGCCAGTTTTGAGAGGGATTTGCGGGCCGCCGACCTTTTACGCAGAGATTTTTAGGGTTGAAGAAGACGGAAGGGTAAAGGAAAGAGAAGCGCTGAACTTACGGCGGCGATTCCGTCCCTCGCCGACAAGACGAGGATGTCGGAGCACGAAACGACGCCGGGGCACTCTCTCTCCAGGGCTTCTTTTATGGTCTCTATGTACCTGAAGTTCCTCATCCCAAAGCTTCTGTCGTTTTCCTTCTCGGACATCATCCTCCTCGTCGAGTCGAGCAACAGAGAAGCGTCGCAGGACTGCAAATCGAAAGGGGTCCTTACACTAAGCAGACAGAAGAAAAGAGAGGGAAGAACAGAGGGATCCATTATTACCTCGACGAAGCAGTCGTGGAAGATGTTTCTGAGCCACGAGAAGGCGGTGTTCTTGTGGCGTTTGTAGAGGAGCATCACTTGTTCTTTGATGATGTCCTCGGCTTGTGGGCACGAGTCTTTGTAATAGTTCATTACAAGCCCGCCGCCGTTTTCGTCCTCTGCATAAGCGCCATGGGAGGAAGACGACGAAGAGCAGAGGATTACTACTGCAAGTAAAAACAGAGCTTTGGGAAACATCTTTCTTTTCTTCTTTCTTTTTTAGGGAGTGAAGTGAAGTTGAGAACTTTTGGGTTCTGCGGTGCCTTATCTCTCAGTAGTAACACTCCTTATATAATTAGGAAATGGAGAAAGAGAGCTCTTTCTTTTTCTTTCTTCTTTCTTCTTTTAATAAAGTACGATTATGATTGTATGTTTGTTTTCAACACTTGTCACTGTGTGCACTTGCATCACACTCACACATGCGTGTTGTTCCGTATTTTATGGTTAGAGAACTTATTTTGGTAGTAGAAAACATAGGTAAATTTGTTCACCGTATTTAAGCGGAAACATGGAATAACCAAAATTGGATATTAAAAAGTGATGATCGATCTCACTCTTTTTACTATAATAAGTTGCACCAGCATTGACCTTACCATACGGAAACAATTACGCATAGATTTACCACAAAAAAATATATATAACTATGAATGAAATGAATGTGATAGTACATTACACCGCAACACAAGATAGTACGATACAAGAAACAAAAGTGTCAGTCTCTTATTAAATTATAATTGATAAACTAGACCCCATCACTTTTATTTGAACTTTGAAGGACAATCATTAAAGGGGAAGGAATAGTGACTAGTTCACTTTTATATAATTATTTAATTGCCAGTGCACCGACACTTCTGATGGGCCAACGCATCGCCAAGATTGGGCCATAATAGGCCCAATAAGAGTCCACCTAACTAGCAACGAAGCTCGAGTCATTACAGAGCATAACTTGGATAAGTTCATGTCTGATAAATCACTCAAAAGTATTTGATAATTCATAATAGTGAAGATCGAACTTCAGACGTGACCATCCAAAGAGCTTGAGCCATGCCTAAATAGAGTTAATTAGTCCTTTTTGGTCTTAAAACGGAATTATAATCCACCAACTTCAAGTTATAGCTGCTCATAAAAAGCTCAAGAATGGCATATTCAATCGAAGTTCATCATCTAAAATTCCAAGATCGATCAGCGTTCAATCGTTAAGAGCACATGCGCATTTGGGTCGGCCTTAGCATTTAACCAGTGCTAATCTTTCGAACCTCTATATACTGCTAACCAAAATCTATCAAGAAATGCAAAATAGTCTCGAAGTTCGACTCTATAACACGTCAATCTATTGGATTGTATTCCACTGCTCTGCTATATGTTGCAGGATTTTTTCTCAGCAATCAATGTTAATCTTTCTCAGCACATATCTCCTAACAGGGTAGATCGACAAAGATGTCGTAAGATTAAAAAGAGCTGATTTTGAGATAACACATACACTGTTCAGATAGATTCCCAAATAAAATCTTCAGTAAGAGACAAGAGATAAACTACCAATGAAATCAGTGGACATCAATGCGTATGATCCATCTTTACGACATGAACTTCATCAATAGCAGAAACAAAAGGGTAGGAAACAATCAGTTGCAATAAAACTCCCAAGGCAAAAAAAAATTGATTCACAGATCATTGAAGGAGAGCCAAACAGAGTAACTGATTAGCATTTGCTCAACTGAAGATGGCCAAATTAAACGAAGAGGAAAAATCATCAATGGTTGAGCATGAAAGAACTGAATTTATCCAACAGCCAATATTTTCCTAAAACATCCTTTCCACATTATCGAATCACGAAACGAAAAAAAAAGCCCTAAACCAACAAGAAGGAAGAAAACGGACATTTAACTACATTACGATTGGGTCTGAGAGAAGATCGGCGTAACAGCAATCAGCTTCTTCCTCCCAAGACACCTCGGGCCATTCTGAACCCTAAAATTGAAACACGGAAATCCATCCACTGGAAATTCACTACGGTTTTCCACTGTAGAAGCCGAACTCAGGGCCGATTCGAGTTGGAGCAAATCGATCAGATTCTTCGCGCTCAGCTGCTTCGATCTGGCGTTGATCCTCGTGTAGCGGATCTGAGCGAGAGCCCCGGGCTTCAGATAGGTGTGAGGCGTCGTTGGTGAGGACGTGGATCTTGAACGACGAGGAGATGATGACTTCATGGCGAGCGATATGCAGTCTTGGAGAGAATCGAAACCCTAATCAGATATAGAATAGAGAGTGGAGATGGGCGAGCGAGGTGAGTGTGAGGAGGGAAAGATAGGGTTTTTAAAACAAAGTGATGAGTGGGCGGGAAAAAGGTAGGGTTCATCTCCTGCCGCGCGCTGGTGTGAATTATGTACCAAAACTGAAAAACTATAGATTTTTATGTGGGGCCCACATTATATCTTCTTTTATTATTTTATTTTAATATGAGATTATATCTCTATGTTTCTTTTTTCTTTTTCTTTTTCTTTTTGTTTTTAACGCAGAGTGTACCAATTACCAACTCCATAGGTAATTCATCTTCAGAAAACAACTT
Source organism: Craterostigma plantagineum (assembly GCA_027422505.1). Lineage (NCBI taxonomy): Eukaryota > Viridiplantae > Streptophyta > Magnoliopsida > Lamiales > Linderniaceae > Craterostigma > Craterostigma plantagineum. The sequence continues at coordinate 59,388 of JAPQWV010000879.1, forward strand.
CATTTATTGCATTGCTAATAAAACCAGCACAGGTAAATTCACAAGATAGCCTCTCATTACATATGCTCGAACACTAGACATCAATCATCAAGCAAGCACAAAACATAGTAGGAGTAGGAATATTATTACTTCAAGAACCAGTTTCTTCACATCATTATTCAGGCTATAGTAGAGATGGCAGAAACCACGATAGATATTAGACGCTCGCCTACTCTTACTTCTCTAGCTCCTTGAGAAAATCTGCATTGTCGACAAGAACCTGCACAAATACATCAGAAACAAATGGGCAGATGAGCTTGAGCTTAATGATAAAAGAAAAAGGCTCGATGATAATTGGTTCTTATAGTTTTCTAAGATACAACCATGGCTGAGGCTTAGCTACTGTAGAAAGAAGATCGACGTAATACTTGTTTGCTTGTGGGTTGATAATTATGGATTTCCCACCGTGCACAAAGTTCATGATTAAAACACTGCAGACGATGGTAGAAACTTACAACTTTCCACCCATCGGGATCCAGGAAAGAAACGATCTTTGTGTTAAGTCCCGGGATTGGACCAGGTTCTCTAGTTATCTTCCCGCCTAGTTCTTGGGTAACATGGCTCACCACCTCAGCACTCTTGTAAACATCATTAGTACCGATTGCAACCTGCGATATACAAAAAAAGTTACATGCATCGAACTGTGCCCAGAGGGTTATTCTCATTAGATTACAATCAAGAATAACGAGATAAACCTGAGCGTATGCATTGCCTTTGGTGTACTCGGACACACCATAATTGTAGGTCAATTCAAGAACAGTCGTCTTATACTCGTCGGCATACCCCATCATCGCTATGGTGTACTGCAGATTTAAATGACCTCATTTCATATGCTGTAAGCTAAATCGCAAAGGACAGCATTCAAAAATCGAGGCTTTAGGTCAAAACCTTTTGTTCTGGTCTGTCGGTTTTCTTCAGGAGACTCATTCCCAGTGCCTGCACAAATGCAAAAACGTCACAGCGTGTGATATTATTCTACTCTATATGAGCCCATGAGATTCATACGACGCTATTATACCTTCTCGTAGAATTTGATAGCACGTTCAAGGTCACCCACGCGAAGCATCACTTGGCAGAGTGGTTCGGGTGTAGGACCTCTTTGTATAAGCTCAAAGAGATAACCATCGGGATCCTTGGCAAATGCAATGACACTCGAGCCACCCTTAACTGGGCCCGGTTCTCGTGTAATAGTTCCACCTTTCGCTTTAATGTTCTCGACCAACTTGTAAACCTGACGCAAACCAAAGATGATCAATCGTTGAAGAAGAAAGGCAAACAGCATCAGTTTGCGGAAAAACAGCAAATGAGTTCTTACATCCTCAGTAGCTATAGCGAAATGTCCAAACCCACTTCCAAGGTCATACTTTTCAACACCATGATCTATAACATCATGGAATAATATGAGATAGCTGAGAGTAAATAGTCGATGAAAGGCGTGAATGAGGTAAAAAAGTTCTTACTGTAGGTCAATTCTAACACAAAGTGAGAATCCTCAGGGCCAAAACCAAGAAAAGCGTTTGAATACTTCTCCTCTGGTACATCCCTTTTCCTCAACAGCTGCATACCGAGACACTCGGTGTAAAACCTGGACACAGGGATCAAATAAAAAAAAATCGAAGATATGAAATATGATTACATCTCATTGCACGTAAAAAGGAAAAGAAAAAAAACGGCATACTTAATGGTGCGATCGAGATCTCCAACGCGATAGACAGCGTGTAAGAACCGACGCTTGTCCTTCTTGGGCCATTCCAGCAGTTCCTGACTGGGGACACCTTGAGTTGCTGATTCAGCCATTGTTCTGCAAGAGATTAAACCTCTCAGACCTCAAAGTGAGAAAAATAGAACCAATTCTTAAGGAATTAATTGGCAGAAGAGTCGAATTTGGCAATCTAACACCTCAAATAAGGGCTGATGATACGAAATGGAAGAAGAAATCAACACATACACTGAAATCGATTCCAGGTTCACTTTCTACCTTGACAGAAAGCATGAATAAATTCGAAACAGACATAAAAAGGGATTATCAGTTTTGAAGCCGAAAACCCCCAAGCAATCGCATAGATGATTAGGATCAAGGAAAAAGAGGTGGAAAATCGGGCAACATGAATCAACCACTTACCTGAGTGAAATGAGAACCTAGCGATCCGACAATAGAGAAAGAAAGATAAAGGAGAAATGAAGGAAAGATCTAGAGTAGAGAGGAGATGAGTGTGTGTGTGTGTCGGAATTATATAGACGGACAAGAAAAGCGACACGTTGCCAAAAACAAAACACGTGTGTCAAATTAACAAATAAAAAGAACTAAATAGTAAAAAATGCTGATAATATCTAGATGATGCATATTTCCATATAGGGTGGCAAAATACATGTGAACTCAGGTTAGTGGGAGGGGAATAGATCAAAATGTCCCCCGACTAGAATACAGTTTGAAAGTGAAACAAACGACAATTCTAATTTCTCATTTCCTATATTTATCGACTTTGAATAAGTGAACTTATTCCGAGTAAACCCAATTCTTTCTAAATATGAATACATAGGGTTTGAGTGAGAATGGTGGTGTGCCATTGATTTGTCAACGAGAGGGGTCTCCTTTATCTATCTATATACACGCACGCACACCAGCAAATCACTTGCTAGCATTTGTGTTTCTTTTACACGATATATATGTGTATATACATATAACAAAGATTTATTATGATTGCAGCAGCAGCAGCAGCAGATCCTCTACTACCTACGCAGCTTCAGCAAAGCCAACTCTTTGATTCCCATAATCGAACACCGTGTGATAGCGACCCATGAACATATCTCCCAATATCCTAACATCCACAAAGAAAAACAACCCATCATTAATAACTACTAAAATCATCACATTTTGATCCTAAATATCTCTATCAGGAATTAGTCATTTAGACAAGTTTTTACCAAAGTGGCCCACGAGGTGGTGGAACGTCGAGGCCGGTGAAACCACTGATGCATTGCACAGCAGCACCCTCACCAACCTTAAGGACATACTGGAAAAATCCCAGAAAAAATAGAAAACTTGAAATAAAAAAAACAGAAGAAAAGAAAAGACTAGCGAATGAGAAAAGATCATATTTACACAAAGCAATAGCAAAGTTCACATACCTCATGAGGAGAGAGATCGAAAACTTTACCACCAATGGTGAAGGAGACAGTGGGCATATCAGCAATTCCAGCGCAATCAATGGCTGATTGCCCCATGGGACTTGGCAAGCGTTCACAAAGCTTTTATAGGAAGAAAAAAAAAAAACAGATTTGGCGTGAAATTTACAAAACTGACCGTGAAATAGCAAAAGTATATATAATACAAAGAATGTGCCTGCCTACCTCGTTGGCATATTTCAGGATTCTATCTTGAGTTTGGTTCTGGCTAAGCTGATTTTGCATCCAAACAACAGCCATTTCACAAGTCGAGCACATAGCATCTGATGATCTCTCTCGAGCTTGATCCACCACGCTCTCAATGCCCATACTATAAACCACAGAATTTAAAGAGGCAAGCTCAAATAGAGAACATTTTTGGGTATGACCAAGTAAGTGAGTTAAAGGAGGGCTAACTCTAACCTAACGCCACGAGTTCCATCGAACGTGCATAGCCCAATTTGAGAGCAAATCTTCTTTGGCCGAGCCTGTAAATATAAGGATATTGAGTCAGTGCTTGGAACCATAAAACTTTAAATCATTAATAAGGATTAAACAAGAAAGTGGGGATATTGAGAACATTCACCTCTGTCAAAAGTAAATCCATAATGGTTTGTCCATATTGTTCGACAACAGCTTTGCACTCTTGGCTGACAACTCCTGAAGCCCCAATAGCATGGTTTATCATGGTGACCACAGTCTACAAAAATATATGGAAGAGATACCAAGAACAAATCAAATTAAACAAGAATATTCCCAACATTACGAATTTCATAATGACGGAAAGAATATACAGTTGGGCCAGCTAAGAGAGATGTCCCGGAATCTGCAATTGCTGAACATCCACCACTGCAATACCCTGAGAAAAATAATGATGTCAGATCATAGAAGGATAAGGAATAAGATAAGGGTTGCAACGAAAATAAACGTCTCATCACTAACATAGCATGTAAAGAACATACCGGTTTCTTTGCCATCAATGAGAACATCACCCATGTCGAACTACAATAAAACATCTACAGCATTAGAGAATGATATATCACACACCGACCTGCTATTGGTATTTTAAACATATCTAGATAGACAAACCTGCCAGTATCCTTTCTGTGAGACGGGAACGTATGTGTGTTTGCCCTTGTAATGATTAGGATCAGATCCACCAAACACTATTTCCCCACCCTCTTCTTCATCAACATTGCGATTGAGCCAAAATGAGAATATGGGTTCCTTGACTAGACCTTGTTCGACCATGTTGTACCTAAAAGAAATAGGCATCCCATCATCACATTGAAACTGATTCCACTCTAAAACCCGTTGAAAAACAAGAGGCAAAAATACACCAACAACAGCATGATACGGTAATCGGGTATTGCACATACCACACTGGAGTTGCATTTCCCACAGAGATCTCCTTGAAGCCAAGACCCAATATTCCATCAAATTTGGCAACAAAAAACGTGACACTTGGTTCTCGTGTTGCTTCAATGAATTCCTGGTCAAGTGCATACCTTATGTTAATAAAGAGACCTTATCAACGATAAAGAAAAGGACTAAAAGACGAACGAAAAAACCTGATCCTTAACGACCAAGTCACCAATTCTGACACTATCCTCACTAAGGAATCCAGAGATTGCTCCAGTTCCATAGTGAATGGCTGCAGACTTTCCTGCAGAGAAATCAATGTCAAAATGTATGATAGTAACCACATTTGTAAAATGTATAAGAAGGTGTACAATGTAGAAACAGAGCCTTGAGAAAAGGGTAATGAAAACATGCCAAATCCAAGCGCTAGTTAATATCATCGATAGATAGGAAATGACATTCATCTATGTAGAATAATGAGATCAAGCTTCAAAGCCCACAAGAAAATAGGTCATATATTAGGGTGGGAGTGGAAAAAAAAAAACGAACCGTTCTTTTTGTAAGTACTGGACTGGCTAGACTTGTATTTAGCATGGAAATAACAGGGAACCTGCAACGAAACATAAGTGTTGTACCGTTTAAAAATGCTTCAAACAATTAAGCAGTCTTTAATTACTAATACTTACAGAAAAATAGCATTTTGCAGATGGCACCCACAGATTTGAGCTACCAGTATCAAAGATCACGGTAAATTTCTGAGGTGGAGTTCCTACACCAATCTCTCCAAAATATTGGGCATCCATGTAATTCTTCAGCTCAACAATATCAGTATCAGCAGCGTCGCCAATCTTTCCCCGTAGATTGTATTTCCTGATCGAAGCCGTAAACTCATTTGCACCTTTAGATTCAAGACGAGCAGCAAGCAGATTGTTTTGGTCAAACTTCACCTTCTTCAGTCCTATTCTCAATAACCCTTCATTTGATTCAGAAAATGCGAGCGCAAACAACAGGCTCGAAACGAAAATAGCTAACGAAATATTCCTGAAGACGCCCATTTTGGCCTGAGTAAAATGGAGATACAGAAATCACCAACATCAGTCAATTATATGCATGACAAGAGCAGATAAAGATCAAACTAAAACGAAGTCCTGCCCAGAATGCTCCACGCGCATCACAAATCAAACAATATGAAAAACATTTTTTAAGAGCCAACACCGTATAAGCACGATGCAACCAAAGGGACAAAAAAAATTAGAGCTAAACCCTCGATTTGTAATCCTGTCAGATATTGCGATCAATCCCTAAACAAGGAAACAGTCGAATAATTTCTTAAACAAAAACAAAAGGCAAAATGCACGACGGACAATACATTGTACTCACCGAAACGATGAATCTAAACGGAGAACAAAAGGTTTCCGGGGGAGATCACGATCAGCCCACGATGACGAGGTGTGTGCATTATAAATAGGTAAACATCAGCTATAATTAGTAAGATCCTAGCCGTCAGACTCGTCCTACGACATTCACCCACAGCCGTTAGATTTCCTATGTCTTTATTATATTCGTTGCTTTCACGAGACGCTAGGTTTAAGAGAAGCAAGGAACATTCCTTTTATGCTGCATCGCGGGTCCACGATAGCTTCGATGCTTAGATTGGTTTATACCGTCGGATTATGATCCAACGGTGTAAGATGATTTGTGTGAATCTTACGGATGAAGCAAGTGGTGCAAATGCTTACGTGTCTGCCAAGCGTGAGGTCGCTCCAAAACGCCAATACAACATTTATTTGTTCATCAACGCTTTTAAAACATTATTTTTATAAATGTGTATTTTAGTGCCTTCTAGTTATGGAGTTCGCTTGAGAATCCAATTATTGCCTTTAGTTTTTAATACATAATCTGACTTATGATAGAGTCTCCTTGTTTGGTCGGCAACCAGTCTTTGATTGATACGTTTTGCGCGCTGATTAATTTTTTTTTTTTAATCTATTTGTTTTGATTTTATGAAAATAGCTAAAATCCCATTTAAAAATCTCACACAGTATGTATATTTCGAGATTGCTGCATGCGTCTCATAACTCATTAGTTACTATACTAACTGCACAACATGGAAATTATATATATATATATATATATATATATATATATTCTCGTTAGATCTGTTTTTTACTTGAACTTTTCTTACTATTGATCTCATATTTCTCAAAAGACATTACTATATCCTTCAAACCATTTCTGTTTGACTTTTCGTGATTTACATATAATAAATTTAGGGTCATTTTATTGCCACCCTCTTTTTTTCTATCTACACCCCCTTAATCATGGAAGTAAGTCATTAAATACTTCTATTTTTAAGGTTTATAACTTTAGTAATTATTTTCTTAAAATTTTCTTAAAATAGAATTTAATTATCCTATTTACATTTAACATTATAAGGGAAGTGACATTAGAGAATTCCAAAAGCAGTCACTCAATGAATAATTATTTGACTAATTTCATTGACTCGGCTTTCTTTGGGATGACTCATCGACATAATCATTTTCATTAATAAACATTTGATTAAAAGCTCCCAAAAGTAATATAATATATACAATTAATCTCCTTTGACATAAGAAATCAGACAATTGACTAATGACATAGTTTCGGCTTTCTTCCAAACTTTCTTCTTTGGAATGATAAACGATATTAACTTTAGCTATTGTTATTGTATGGGTGTTTATTTAAGTTTGTATATGTTAACAAAATATATCTAATAAATATTCATATTAACAATTTAAAAATATTAACATATTTATAATATAATTCGTAATTTAATATAAGGAGATATAAAATAAAAATAAATTAAATATAATTTGTTGAACAATCAATGCCGTTAATGTGGTGAATTATTTGGTAAAAGAAGTAAATAACAATTGTTGGATTTCACTAAGGTGGTGTAAAAGAGGGTGTAAATGGGGTGTAAGAGGTATGAATAGTACGACCCTAAATTTAATAGATAAAGCTTTGAAATATGCAGATAGTTTCATCATTCATACACTAATTTAATTTCGGTCTATTGTTTCTTTCTTAAACAATTTCCATAATGACGACCAGGCCCGATATAGAAGCAATATTAGTATTTATGAAGCATAATAAGGGCACATCACATTAGTTTCTCTCACAGCCCATCACAATTAGCCCAGTTGTTTTTCTTACACGTTTACAGTTATAAACTTGTAACTACTATGAATTTATTTAATTTTTAATAGAACCCTTTACTTTACCACATACATACACAAAGCTCAATATAACTTTCAAAATCACAATTATCTATAGAGAAATTGATGTTAAATGATAACAATAAGCATGAGGTAGTTCATATAACTTAAACTTAACATATTTTATCAACTTCTGCATATCTAGGCTGTTTTTTTTTTTTTTTTTATAATTTATACGTGAATTTTTCTTTTACGATTGTAATGAATAATGATTACTCATCACCTCTTGAAGTATAGTTACCACTTTACCTACACGATGAAGTTATGTTTTGAGCAAAAATTATAGTCAAGTCTAAGCAAAATCATTGTAAATTTTCAATTTTCTCCTTTTGTGCCCATATCAATAACATTGTCATATTAAACCTTGGGTGGAATGGAAGCATCTTTTTTTTTTTAACCACTTGCATGTCTCAACCACATTTGGAGTCGAACAACCACCCTTTTAAGAATAATTTAAAAAACCAATTAGCAAATAAAATTTTCATGTGTAAATCTTAGTTTGTGATATCTCTCTATATGATAAGAAATTGCCGATTCTAAATAGATGAAGTTGACTATTATGGCAAGGAACGAGTCAAAGGAGTGGTAAACGAAGATGTACGGTTGATGAAGTACGGCAACGACGCAAAAGGCTCATATTCCTTGCAAAAGGCTCATATTCCTTTATATATTCGTCCTTTTCCTTTTGTCAAGTGGTTATTATAATCAATGTTATAAATCGATGATTGGTTTAAACTTCACTTTCGTGACGACTTTTATGTGCACGGAAGTCAATAACGTATCTCACTTTTTCCTATATAAAAATCACATCTCATTATACACTCTATCAAAACCTTAACTTTATTTCAACTAGTCGACTGACCTTATCATTTAATCAACTAGCAACGATTATGACCTTTTTAAGTAGTAATTATACCTTTTAACTTTCTTCCTATATATTCGAAATAACATATGTATTTTCCATGACGTTCCATTCCCTTTTCCCCGCAAGAAGAAACAAGAAGAAAACAATAAACACGAAACTCTAATCCTTAATAACATCATACAAACGTGCGTCTAAAAAGACAAGGAAAAACTTAAAAACCAACAGCCCTAATAAAAACAAAGAAATTAAAAAAAAAAATCAAACAAAAAATTCCACGATTTATTCCCGAATATTTACGCCGGCATGATTATCTTAATTGCTCGAGCCGCCGATGATCGAAGATATCGCCGCAGCTAAAGCGGACGTAAAATTAGGATCGGCAGTTATTGCACTTATCGCATCAGCAGTTTGTAAGCCCGAAAACACCGACTGATTGCCATTATTACAAACCGCTTGTCCGAAAACTTGGGCAGGAATCATCGAACCCGCCCTCTGTCCGTACAATAATGGTAGAGCGCTTCCTTGGAAACCCTTATTAGGGTTTCTATCGACGATATTATTATTACAATTATTAGGCGTTTGCGTAAGGTCTAAAGTGACGGTGGGAAATGGGGCCGAGGCCGAAATTGTGGCCATGGTGGAAGCGTTGTAAGGAACGACGTTTCTTGCGAGAAAATTAGGGTTCGTAAGGTTGTCTGAGCTCTGCATGGAACCAGATAGGAGCATGGTGGCAGCGGCGGAGGTGGTGGAGGCCATGGCCATGGCGGCCGGAGGCAAAGGGTGGTTGTGATTGCCTTCGTAGGAGGTGATTAATATCGTTCGATCCTCGGCACATCTTTGGACCTGCAAATTATAATCATGTTGAGATTTCTATCTTACATATCGGATATCAGCACTCTGACTAGCTAGGTATTTTTTGGCACACCCAGTGGGCGGGGCTACACAATTATATTAATTTATATTGTAATTTGTTTTTAATAGGTGAAATCATAATATTTATTTTAATTTTATTATTTTTGTAGAATATAAAAAAATTGATTTTTAGAGGATATAATTTGAATAAAAAGTCAAGGGTAAATTATAATTATGATTATTGACTTACTGATCAATTTGAGGGGTATTACTCTAACATGCTCTCCCTTAATAAAACAGATAGATCAACGAGGCAACTTTATCTCTAGGATGAAGCCCTCCGTTTGTAATAAATCAGAGCACGTGATGAATTCAGGACGAATTTCATCGTTCGATTTGAGGTTTCTTTTTTTTTTTATTTATTTATGTTGTTTGAAAAATGCAAAAATAAACTTACTTGTTTTCTGACGGGACAGCCGACGGCCATAGTGCACCGGTAATAAGCTCGTGGGCATGGGTTTCCTTTGGCCATCTTTTGTCCGTACTTTCTCCATTGACATCCGTCGGAAATCTATCAAAAATTGTTGAGAGTAAAATATATAAATTTAAAATATGATACGCCACATTCAGAGCTTAACTTTTATTGCGAAATATTCTTTAAATATGGTATCAAAGCCAAAGCAAGGTCATGATGAAAATTTTGCAGTCATAAGCTAGATAAGAAAGAGATCAGCCTAACAGATATTGAAAAAAAGTAAATAGAAAAGCGATAACACTCTCTTCAAGCTTAACTTTTCAGATGAAGCCGGTCGTTCAATACAAAATTAGAAGCGCATACATAGGGAAAAAATAAATTAAACATTGCATCTTCGGTTGAAAATTATCGAATTAACCATTCGTCCTTAATTACTTACCATGGGAGCTTCAGATCTCGCTCGAACCGAGACGCGAGCCTTACGCATCGTCGTGGCTTGATCGACGATGGGATTCGAATTATTATACTTAGGAGATTTATTCGAAACAGTATTATTAGCCTCAGATTGAGGGCTTTCTTCTCTATTTATTCTCTTAGGCGATGCAGAAACTGTTCTCTCTTCGGAATCAACCTTGTTAGTTGTCGGGCTTGCTTTATAACTCGGAACTAATTCCATGAACTTTCTTGGAGCTTTTAAAGATCCTTCATCATCATCAGCAATCTGATGTAATAATTAGAGGATGAAACAGTTTTGTGAAAATCTGTATGGAGACATATTATGAATGGATTTTGTTTATTTAAAAGAAAAATTTTCACCTCCTTTTGCTTCTGCTGCTGTAAATTCATGAGATGCATCTGAAGAGCAGCGTGGTTATGGCTAACCTGACTTAGCATTCCCCTTAACCTTTGATTCTCAGCTCTCATTCGTTCTATTTCTACTCGAAGCTGCTATAAAATGATCAGAATAAGAAATTATCATTGTATAATAATAATAATAATAATTCAAACGTTACAAACAATACCTCAAGCTTAGCTTTGTTGTCTTCTCCAATTGAGCTCATCCCATCATCTACAGTTGACTGATCGCCTCCACCAATATTTGCAGTCACAAGTTGCAGACCAGTCTATATATATTAAAAATATAGATAAAGAATGAGATGAACATCTCGTGAAAGAAAGAAATAATGGTGTAAGAGATATATTATCATCACGCACGTTGACATCCACGGTCTTCTCCTTCTTCACAGCGAAGAAGTCAACTTCATTAAGGGTAGGCCGTTCTTCTCTTGCATCGAAAGGATGAGACATCATAGGAACTTTGTCTCTGATCAGCTGTTTACTATCATTCAACCTTGGATTTATTTCAAATCCAAATGATGGCCCGAAAATTCCTACTTGATGATGATGATGATGATGATGATGATTATGATCAGGGTTATGATCAAGTGTGAGACCCCATGATCCTCTGTCCATATAGATGACAGTATATAGTAAAATAAAATATTGGATGTTATTGTATATGCTTTTGTCGAGAAAGAAAATTTCAGTGTAGCATTCAAGAATCTGAGAAAAGTCTGTAACAAGGGCTAGGGACGAGGTTATATATAATTGGTTTTCTTGGAAAGGTAGGAAGAAAAGAAGAGATTTTTTTATATTGTTTTCCAGTTTTATTAATACGTAAGGTGATGCGTCATGGCTAGGTGGCAGTGGGCCCCACATTCGTAGACTTTGCGAGAATATAGTGAGAAAGGAAGATGTTTTTTTTTTTTCGTCCCAATTTCTTCGTCAATGACTTTGTTTTGACTCGTTCATGGTATTAAATTAGAAAAAATTCGAGAAAAGACAAATTTATACATACTACACATACATCTATATATCGTTACGACATTGCCCATGGTTCCTATCTCTTCTTATTTATACATACATATCTTAAATCCTGCCTCTCATTTTAAAAATAACAGATTGTTTTTTCTCAATTCATTGTCAACCAGATTTATTACACTTATTCCAATTTGATAAAATTTTTCATTCAAGCAAATTCGAGTGTTGAATAATGTTGACTAAGTTGGATCTATCTAATCTTCTGATAATAGATGAAAACTGCACCGCCCCTAACTGTGCGGCGCGTTTCATGTAAGAAAAGTGAATATATTCTGAATTTTGATTAGTATAAGATGCTCTTCACATTAATGCTTTTTGTGACCTTAACTTGTTTATGTATTCATAAGTAAGACTTTATATTATGAATAAATTATATGCATGAACTAAGATATAGTGATCTGTACATGCCACGACCTAGAAAAATTAAAATATAAAAGGGACAAGATAACATATGAAAGTTCTTGAGTCAAATATCAAACGTCGTTAGAACTACTCACCTTATTCAACTATTTTCGTAACCTAATGTATTGATTCTACTGGTTTCCAAAACATTTTTGTATTACCCTAAATTATAATTTTATTATTGTAACCATTATTATTTGGTCTAGGGATCCCAACCTGACCTCTGTATGCGTAAAGTTGAAAAGTGTTCGATAGGTTGAGAAGATTGTGGGCGCTTTTGCCAATTCGTTGACCGATTACCATTCAATTACTCAAATTGAAGCACTCTTATTTATTATCTAGAACTCGATTATTTCAATTTTCAACTAAATGGCTGCTACAAGTAAAGACGTGTAATTTATATACTTCAAAAATATCTTTATTTAAGTAGCTTTTTTGGGTATATTACGTTTCAGGCCCCCTTTAGGTTTTTAAATCGGATCAAGGCCCTATCAGTATAGAATTTAGTTTTAAGGACCAATTTTCTGCAGTACCACTTCATTCTTATGCAGTATCACCTCATTATTCTGCAGTACCACTTCATTTGTTCTGCAGTACTCTTCATTGTTTCTGCAGTAACAATGAAGTGGTACTGCAGAACAATGAAGTGCTACTGCGGAACAATGAAATAGTACTGCAGAAATCGGGTCCTGACAGGAGCCTGGATGAAAATTGCCCCCTTTTTCAATGAGAGTATCTCAAACAACGCCGTCATAGTCTTAGTTTTCATACATTGATAAACTTTAGTCTGAAATAAATCTGAAACTCGCGTTTATGAAACGACCCTTAGTATCAACGGAACTAATCAGGCTTTATAACCATCACGACGACTCCTAAGCTAACTCGTTAGGGCAAATAGGTATATACATATATATACATTTTGAAGCTGATAAACGTATTTTAATACGTTTATTGTTATGTTTATTTGGGTTATAATAGGATATTTTTGGGTTATTCATGTATTTCTTGGCTCTATTTACACCCATTTAAATATTGTAGGGCCTTCGAATGGTTATCGAGCGAAAAGGAACGAAAACGAGGCGAAAATCGGCGCGAAAACGGAGAAAAATGAAGCTGCCAGTAACTAGTCACGGCCGTGACTGTCCTTACAATAAGCCGTGAATTAGGGCAGTACGCACAAGGAAGATAATCACGGCCGTGAATTACGTGCAAGTGGCCGTGAATCTCGGCAGTGTGCTAAGATGAGAATACCCTTGACAATTCACGGCCGTGAGCCATTTGCAAGAAGCCGTGAACTTCGGCAGAGACTTGGAAGAAGTCAAGTCACGGCCGTGACACACGGTGCGAAGGGCCGTGAATCTCGGCAGTAAGTTCAATAGAGATAAGCCTCAAGATTCACGGCCGTGAATGCCTATGCAACTGACCGTGAATCGCGGCAGAGGGTTCTTCGAAGATGTGTTCATCTCTTCACGGCCGTGAGTCATGACACCCTAAGCCGTGACAACAGGCAGTAGCTCAAGATTTTACATTCACGGCCGTGAACATTTATGTACGAGGCCGTGAACCTGGACAGAGAGCTCAAACGAAGAAATTCCATTCATTCACGGCCGTGACTTCAGATGTAACAAGCCGTGACTCATGCCAGAAAGTCAAGAAATAGGGTTTTTAGCCGCCGTCACGGCCGTGAAGGCCCGTTAAGAGGCCGTGAACGTGCCAAATTTCAAGTTTTTGGCGCCGTTGCCGGGGAATAGATTGATATTAGGAACACCCTAGTTCGGTAATTTAGCCATTTTATTTTACATTTTCTCAATTTTTCGTTAATTGCGTTATTTGTTTCCTACATTATTAGTCCGTCACCTTTTCAACATATTTATCTAGATCTTCGCTAATTTTCAGTTTCGCTCATTGAAGGTACTGTTTGATAGTGGATGACCCGAAGCCACCCTTCAGGTCCCATTGTTGAGGAAGATCCAGATTTCGAGCGAAAGTTACGAAGGCAGCTCAGATACAATTCAGAAGGCACGGCTAGTAATTATCAGGAAGCGCTGGTCAGCTATTCAGAGGATAACTCTCAGGAGTCAGCAGACAACTCTCGAACAGAGACGTCCAAAGACAATCGAGAGAAAGAAGTCGAGATGGCAGACCGAAGAACACCGACCCACCAAGACCAAGAAGAGGAACAATCGTTGCAGGATCTACTTAAGAACGCCTCCCTCGGCGGTACAGAATCGGCGATTGTTATTCCTCCAATCGCGAACAACGATTTCGAGCTGAAGCATGCTTGGCTTCAGATGATCTTTCAGACGGCTCAATTTGAGGGGAACCCTGATGATGATCCGTACTCTCACCTGAAGGCATTCCTGACAGTAACAGACACCATTAAGATCAATGGGGTCCCGAGTGACGCGATTAAGCTAATGTTGTTTCCATTTTCACTCAAGTACAGGGCGAAGGACTGGTTGGAGATGCTACCGCCCAGATCAATCACTACTTGGGAAGAACTGAGAGCAGCATTCATCGGCCATTACTTCCCACTGTCAAAGGTATTGCGACTGAAGACGGAAATATCTCTTTTTCATCAGAAGGATTCGGAGAATCTTTACGAGGTGTGGGAGCGATACAAGGCGCTACTGAAGAGGTGCCCGCAGCACGGGATGTCGAAGGCAGCCCAGATAAACCGATTTCATGAGGGGCTCAACGATCAGACTGTCCACATGTTAGACGGAGCCGCAGGAGGAGGGCTCGTGAAGCTCAATGCGACCGAGGCTTGGAACCTGATCGAGGATTACTCAAGAAACAGCTTCATGAGGGGTAACACGAGGATCAAGACACCAGGCGTGTTCGGAGTTAGCGAGGAGACGGCCACGAATGCCAAATTCGAAGCGCTCCAGCAACAAATTGCTGCAACAAACTCTCAGTTGCAGACAGTCATTGGCGCACTCCTACCGAAATCCGGGCAGACACAGCCCGTGAACGTTGTGGCGACCACCGCACCGACGCAGCATACGCCATACATACCCTTGTGCGGGATTTGTGGAGCAGCCCACGAGACCTCAGAATGCCAACTTGGGCAGCCGCTGGAGCACGTGGACTATATGGGCAATTACCAAGGTGGCCAGCGAAACTTCCAGCCTCGAGCACATCCAAACTTGGCGTATGGGAATCAAAACCACCAGGGGCAAGGACCGCCAGGATTTCAGCCTAGACCATCCGGTTTCCAAAACGGGGCGCCACGTCAATATCAGAATGCACCCGCCGGAGGATCTGAGGATATGAGGGAAATGAAGGATATGATGAAGACACTCCTCACCAATTTCAGCCAAACCACCGCAGCCCATGAGAGCCGAATGACGAAGATGGAGGAGTACATGGAGGCGAACGACGTGCGTGCCCAGAACACGGACGCCTCACTCAAGAAGTTGGAGCAACAGGTGGGGCAGATGGCGAAGCAATTGGCGGGGCGTCCTCAGGGCTCACTCCCAAGCTACACCGAACCGAATCCAAAGGAATACTGCAAGGCGGTGACTCTAAGGAATGGACGAGAACTGCAAGAAGTGCCCGCCAAGAAGAAGACCAAGGAGAACGCCAACTTCGAGAGCCACGATGAGCCCGAAGTGGAGGAGATCAGAGGCGATGATATCGAAAAGGCCGAAGCTGAGAAGGAAAAGGTCGAGCCTGAGAAAGAAAAGGCGAAGGAGATCGAGCGGCCGTCGGTGAAGCCATACCAGCCGAAGATTCCTTACCCGGCTCGACTGAAGAAGGACAAAGACGAGGCGCAATTTGGTAAATTTATGGGTATGTGTAAGGAATTGCATATTAACCTACCTTTTGTTGAAGCCATTACGCAGATGCCCAGCTTCGCCAAATTCTTGAAGGACCTATTGACGAACAGGAGGAAACTCGAACATGTTTCCACGGTGTGCTTACGAGGGGAATGCTCGGCGATACTCCAAAATAAGATGCCGAAGAAGCTCAAAGACCCAGGGAGTTTTACGATTCCCTGTCTTATAGGAGACTTAGTTGTTGAACGCGCTTTAGCTGATCTAGGAGCTAGCATAAATTTAATGCCGTATTCCATGTTTAAGCGCTTAGGACTAGGTGAACCACGACCTACTAGGATGAGTCTTCAATTAGCTGATCGTTCGTTAAAATACCCTAGGGGTGTCATTGAGGATGTCCTAGTAAAGGTAGGTAAATTTGTGATTCCCGCTGACTTTGTTATCTTAGATATGGAGGAGGATGAGAACGTTCCATTGATTCTAGGTAGACCATTTTTAGCTACCGGTGAAACTATGATAGATGTTAGAAATGGGACGTTAACTTTGACGGTAGACGGTGAAAAAGTTACGTTCAATATGGCTGAGTCGATGAAGAATACTAATGAGCATGATGATAAGTGCTACTACTTAGACGCTGTTGAGCATGATTTTTTCTTTTCTGTACAAGGTCTATCACAGTTCCCCTACGAGCAGGATACACAGAAAATTTTGGCAATTGACGAGTGTGGGGAGGAAGTCGACGAGCCCATCATAGCTATCGACGAGAGTAGCGAAGAAGACAAGGAAAAGAGCTCGGTCGAGGAACCACCCGTCCTAGAGTTGAAGCCGTTACCTGACCACCTCGAGTATGCGTTTCTCGGAAATAATGGAGGGCTACCAGTCATCATTTCATCGAGTCTCGACGACGGACAGAAGGGCCAGCTTTTGGAAGTGTTGAGAGCACACAAGAAGGCATTGGCGTGGAAGTTATCCGACATCAGAGGGATCAGTCCGAGCTACTGTACGCATAAGATCCTGATGGAAGACGAGTTTAAGCCAGTCGCCCAACGTCAAAGGCGACTCAATCCGAATATGAAAGATGTCGTGAAGAAAGAGGTTATCAAGCTATTAGACGCGGGGATGATCTACCCTATCTCAGATAGCGCTTGGGTAAGTCCGGTCCAAGTGGTCCCGAAGAAGGGAGGAATGACGGTCGTCACTAACGATAAGAATGAATTGATTCCAACAAGGACCGTTACTGGGTGGCGTGTGTGCATCGACTACAGAAAATTAAACGACGCCACGAGAAAGGACCATTTCCCCTTACCATTTATTGATCAAATGCTAGAAAAATTATCTGGTCATTCATTTTACTGCTTTCTTGATGGTCTTTCAGGATATCTGCAGATTCCCATTGCACCTGAGGACCAGGAGAAGACCACATTCACTTGTCCCTTCGGTACGTTTGCGTATCGAAGGATGCCATTCGGTCTATGCAACGCTCCGGCCACCTTCCAGCGATGTATGATGGCAATATTCGACGAGTTGGTAGGTGAGGTAATGGAGGTGTTTATGGATGATTTTTCGGTATTTGGGTCGTCGTTTGATGTATGCCTTGCTAATCTGAAGCTTGTACTCGCACGCTGCGAAGAAACGAACTTAGCACTTAATTGGGAGAAGTGTCATTTCATGGTTCGAGAGGGTATAGTTCTGGGCCATAAGATTTCCTCTAAAGGAATCGAAGTGGACCGAGCTAAATTAGAGACAATAGAAAAATTACCTGTCCCCTCGAACGTGAGATCAATTAGGAGTTTTCTAGGACATGCTGGTTTTTATCGTAGGTTTATCAAAGATTTTTCTAAGATCGCACGTCCCATGTCTAGATTGTTAGAAAAAGATGCTCCGTTTGACTTTAATGATGAGTGCTTGCATGCTTTCAATTTACTTAAGGAACGATTGATCGCAGCACCTATCATGGTCGCCCCTGACTGGGGGCTGCCCTTTGAGCTAATGTGCGATGCTAGTGACTATGCAGTTGGGGCCGTGCTAGGGCAGCGTAAGGACAACCATTTCAGGCCGATATATTACGCGAGTAAGACGCTAGAGGCAGCCCAAGCTAATTACACGACCACCGAAAAGGAGCTGTTGGCTGTCGTGTTTGCTTTCGACAAGTTCAGGTCATATCTTATCCTATCCAAAGTTATTGTTTTTACTGACCATTCTGCTCTTAAGTACTTGTTAGCAAAGCCCGACGCCAAGCCACGGCTGATCAGATGGATCCTACTACTGCAAGAGTTCGATATAGAGATCCGGGACAAGAAGGGTGCGGAGAACCTAGCGGCGGATCACCTCTCTCGACTGGAGGAGTCCGAAATATACCACAAGGACGGAAAGCCGATACAAGATAGGTTCCCAGACGAGCATCTTTACTCAATACAGGTGGTAAGTGACAACACTCCCTGGTTTGCAGATTACGCTAACTATCTTGTTGCGAGGGTTCTACCAAAGGGATACACAAGTCAGCAAAAGAAGAAATTCTTTTCTGATTTGAAGTATTACTTTTGGGAAGATCCATATCTGTTCAGGCGATGTGCAGACCAGATGATACGACGATGTGTTGCTCCCCCTGAGACGACGAAGATTCTAGGGCATTGCCATAGCGGACCTACTGGAGGGCATTATGCAGCCAATCGAACAGCTCAGAAGGTGCTGGAAAGCGGGTTTTATTGGCCAACGATTTTCAAAGACGCCCAACGGTATGTTGACATTTGTGATCAATGTCAGCGCACAGGTAATATCTCAAAACGTGATGAAATGCCTCAAAATTTTATTCTAGTTTCTGAGATTTTCGATGTTTGGGGTATAGATTTCATGGGCCCGTTTCCTAGTTCGTATAATAATAAGTACATTCTGGTTGCTGTAGATTATGTGTCTAAGTGGGCCGAGGCGCAAGCTTTACCCACGAACGATGCCAGGGTTGTTGTGCGATTTTTACGAGCATTATTTTCACGATTTGGGGCACCTAGATGCATCATTAGCGATAGAGGCACCCATTTCTGTAACACCCAATTTGCACGTACCTTAGATCGTTATGGTGTTAGACACAGTCTGTCCACCCCTTATCACCCTCAGGCTAGCGGTCAGGTAGAAGTCGTGAACCGCGAGTTAAAACGTATTCTTGAGAAAACTATAGCTGGGAACCGTAAGGAGTGGGCTAATAAGCTTAATGACGCACTTTGGGCGTATAGAACCGCGTATAAGACACCAATAGGTACTACACCGTATAGATTGGTTTACGGGAAGGCATGCCACCTCCCCGTAGAAATCGAACATAAAGCCTATTGGGCAATTAAGTCATTGGATATGGATTTGGGGAAAGCCGGTGAAAAGCGGCAGCTCCAAATTAATGAGCTTGACGAGTGGCGATTATCAGCTTATGATAACGCCAGAATGTATAAGGAGCGTTCAAAAGTCTACCATGATAACAAACTTAGGCACAGACGAGAATTTCAAGAAGGGGACCAAGTCCTCCTCTTTAATTCTCGACTTAGGCTTTTTCCTGGTAAGCTTAGGTCACGTTGGTCAGGACCGTTCACTATTACTCGTGTTTTCTCATACGGTACTGTTGAGATTTCAGGTATGGGGCAGGGTACTTTCAAGGTGAACGGGCATCGATTGAAGCATTATCATGGAGGCGAGGAAGATTTGGGCGATAAGGAGGTATTATACCTCGATTTCAAGCCAGCATAAGAGCCTAGAAAGGACGTCAGGCTGAGACGTTAAAAGAAGCGCTCCTTGGGAGGCAACCCAGGTATTTCTATTTTATGTTTTAGGTATATTTAATAATAAAAAAAAAAAAAATAAAATAAAATAAAATCAAATAAAAAAATAAAAATCTAAAACTATATATTAAATTAAATAAAACAATAATAACAACAATAATAATAATAACAGTAATAGTTAATTAATAATAAGTTTATTACAAACATCGAAGATGGGTACAACGCAGAATCGAAAGATGAGATAGGAACATAGTTTTACTACAATAATGGTTACAACACCATTACAACGTGTGAAAGACCAAGACAAAAGCAAATTCAAACTGCGAACAAAAGACAGAACAATAGTTTATTTTGCTTCATAAGGACGGGTTACTCACAAGTGCACCTTGTGAGAACCCAACACACAAAAGCGAGTAAAACTGCGAACAAACCCACAAGAAGAGCGAAGTAGAGTGACAGCATATCTAAGTTGCGTCGAACCCTCACGTATTCTTCACTTTCATTCTCACGGTCTTGCTGTTGTCCCCAATACATAGTGGCTAGTTAACCTAAATATTGAAAATAAGATTGTAAAGACGTAGGATTTATGGTAGATGATGCTATTGTGTTGTTCTACCACTGTCTATTTATAGGCATGAACGGCACAAAAATATCATTGTCGTATCAGCAAATCCCAATAAATGATACAGACGAATTTTTGACTTAGATGATCTGACGCCGAGCGAGAAAGTGATATTTCGTTTGTCGATTATCAGATTTTTCCTCGCGCAAATCATTCTCGAAAAAATTCGCCGATTGCGTGTCGATCATATTTCAAATATATGTTAAATAATAATACTCATAAAAATGGTAGTTAAAAAAAAAAAAAAAAAAAAAAAAATAAAATAAAATAAAAATAAAAAAAAAAAAAAAAAAAAACGAAAATTCATATTCACGGCCCAGTACAACGAAGCCACGGCCGTGATTTGCCTAGTTAACCCACTGTCGACCTTCACGGCCATTTACTTAACGAATCACGGCCGTGAAGGACTTCCTGAGTCGCGGCCGTGAACGATACTTAACTCGGACGGGTTATAATAAAAAAATAAATGAACTAAAAATAAAATAAAAAAAAAAAAAATAAATAAATAAATAAATAATATCGTAAGAGTCACGGCCCGTATCATAAGATTCACGGCCGTGACGACGTCGGGCTTAACTCACTGCCATAATTCACGGCCCATGACATATTTGTCACGCCCTCATTCACGGCCTGTGAATTCTTATTCACCGCCGTGAACTTATTGACTTACAAACGCACTGCCCCGACTCACGGCCTGTGAATGTTCATTCACGGCCGTGACATAGACGGGCTGCATAAAAAAAAAAAAAAAATGAAAAATTCGCCATTTCTTCCATTCTTTTTTTTCCCCCTTTCTTTCTCTCCTCTCCCTCACAACCTAAAATTCACCTACAAAACGACCGGCGCCCATATCCGACCACCAAGCACACCGCCGAACACACTCCGGTGAAACATAC
Organism: Craterostigma plantagineum; assembly: GCA_027422505.1. Classification (NCBI taxonomy): domain Eukaryota; kingdom Viridiplantae; phylum Streptophyta; class Magnoliopsida; order Lamiales; family Linderniaceae; genus Craterostigma; species Craterostigma plantagineum. The sequence continues at coordinate 80,744 of JAPQWV010000879.1, forward strand.
AAACCCTCTATAACCTACATTCTCTTAAAATCGCAAGGTACGACTGCTTTTACCCTTTTTAGTTTGAATTTGGGATGTCATTGGAATTTCTTTAATTGGGTATTACTATGCTTTTTCTGCGATCATTACATGTTAGTATCATTATGGGCATGCCGAATATGTTGAATTGAACCACAAAGTTGAATGTCGATTTGTTTTCTTTTTGAACCCTAATTGTCGAATTTGATGATTTTCGAAATTGGGTAGAGTTTGGTGTTGTCACTATTCCCCCGTGGTTAGATACTTGCTTTAAATACGATGAGTTCGCTAAATTTGTTCATTTGGCCGTCAATTTTCAATCTGGGACTATTACCCCTAATTACTTAATTTGGGGCTTTTCGAAAATTGTTGCCGAATTGGTTGCTTAGTGTTTTCATTAGCGTCGTTTTATCGTTTGAAGTTGAAGAATGTGCTTGGTTCATCGATTATTGCGATTTAAAAGAGTAGTTTACTTGGTCTATTATGTGTTCGACAAAATGCCGCTTTGAATGTTCATATGTTCTTGCTTTAGAATGGTCAATTTTGTCGCTATGTTGGTCGAGTCGAGCTGTGTTGATTATCATTTTCTCGTCAACTCACATTTGGATTTCTAGGTACCATGGGTAAAAGCAGAACCGCTGCAGGACGTGCTAACGATTCACCATCAACGAGTCGTCCACGTCGAGGCCAACGCACGCCGACACTGCTAGAGGCTATGGGGCAGTTTGACGATGAGACACACCAGGCACGTTACAACCGGCTAAAGAGCACGGAATTCATTCTGACTGATCAGATTGACCACGACACGCTGGAAAAATATCACATCGAGCAGCAAGTGGCCGGCTACGCGTCCCTCAGCGGATGGCTCGACTTCTTCCACATTGACGAGCCGGCCTATAAGGAGCTAACTTTGGAGTTCTTATCCACCTACTCTTTCAATGAGAACGCGCGTGACAAAATTACGTTCAGGGCGTTTAATACAGAGCATATCGTCGATGAAGACGATATTTGCACGGCGCTTGGATTGAATGTACCATACTTTGGAGAAGAGGGCCGATACCCAGATGCATATTACAAGGAGTACCTTAGCTATCCGCCGCAGCGCCAGACCTATTGGGAGGAACTCGTGCGACCCGGCGAACCTGCCTTTAGTGTGAAGACCTCGAAGGCGTCTTCGCTCAGGAGCCCTGGTTTACGTTACATCCACCGGTTGCTTTCGACCTCGCTCACACCAAGGGGCGACTCGCACGGCGCGATTGGACTTCGCGATCTGTACTACTTGGTCAGGATGCAGCATGGTCAACTGGTGCACTTAGGATTGGGCATGGCACACGCCTTCAGTGCCCAGGCTGATGTTCGTAGTCACGGGAAGATCGCAGTGGGGCCGTTTATTACGAAGGTTATCAAGGGAATGAACTTGTGGCCAGCGAATCCACCAGAGATGACGATTGTGGGTGGGCGAAACCTGGTGAATGAGGACATGATGCTCAAGATGAAGATGTTGATCAAAGCGCCGAATTGGTCCCGTTCGAACAAGGTCTATGTTTGGCACGCAGTTTACCGTGGGCAGACGGACCTCGGTGAAGCATTCCCTGAGCCACTGGAAATTGAGGGTGTGGGACCATTCCCCGTTCACCCAGACACTGCTGGCACTTCCCATTCCTCCGGCTACCACGAGGGGGAGTCATCAGGGGTCGCTCCTTACGCGTCAGCCGCAGACCTTCACACACTGCGCGAGGACATGCTCCGCTACAATCAGGAGGCCATACAGCGTGACGAGGAGACACGACGCCGTCAGGACGAGTACGAGCGTCGCAACGAAGAAGCCCACCGACGCTACCGTGAGGAGCAACAACGATATGAGCTGGCCCTTCAGGCGATGGACGCCGCGATGAGACATACACAGGAGTCCGTTCGACTTGCTCAGGAATCGATGGCTCACCTTCGCCCGCGGCCACCATCGCCCCCACCACCACTTTAGTCTCGTTTATGTTATGTTTTTCTATTAGTACTCTTTTGTGTTGGTCTAGTACTCTGGTACTTGTGATGCCTATGACATATTTTGCTATCTTTTATTATTTCCATCGTACGTTTAATTTTCTTTTCAGTGTTTTCAGGAAACGTGTCACAATTTACGCCACTACAACCCAAAATATTCACAATCAGTGAAGCAACCATGTTCAAACTATATCAAATGATGGAGGCAGGGCCACGCCAATTTTTCAGGGGAGTCACGTTCTTTTCAACTTCTTTTACCTTCCTGTTATTTCTTTTACACGTTGAGGACAACGTGAATCTTAAGTGTGGGGAGGGGGAATTGTGTTATTTTGTTGAAAAGTTACGTGAAATTTTTTTTTAGGTGCCGTGGCTATTAAATCTATGAAAATATGGCATGATTGTTTGCGTTCATCTCAATGTGGATTGCATATTAGGGAGTCTAGTGAGCGATAAAAGACATGCATCAGTGATTTAATCTTTTCAGCATGAATAGATATAGTGTTGCTTTGAGAGATTCACACACATAACCCATGTTCCGTTGTGAGAGTTTGAGCTGACGAGCTTTTGCTCATTTTTCTTGGTTGTGTGAGTAGTGCATAATTTACGTCTCTCTAGAACTTGCTTGTTTGATACGCATTGAAATTGCTTATAGTATGTTTTGTATGAATATGACGAAGGCATTAGGAAATAAGTCCAGGGCCAAAGTTTCCAACCACGACTGATCACCGTAGTTAGCCACTTTGAGCCTAAGCCTATTTATTTCTTACACTTCGTATATCATAAGCCACTAACCTAAATTAGCCTCCAGAGATCATCTGAACCCGAGTTAAGCAGAAGTGAAAGTCGAAATGTCAAAGTCGAAAAGCGTAGTCGGATGACGTCTCAAGACAACGTCAAAAGCAGTCAAGAAACCCCTCTTCAATGGCGTAAGGGCAGCGCACCGCAATGCGAAAGGGTACTCAAAAAAAAAAAAAAAAAAAAAAAAAAAAAAAAAAGAGAGAGAAGAGCGAAAAGAACTGTTGCGAAAAGAAAGAAAGAACCTTTCCTTCGATAATCTTCCAGTCTCGTGAATTCCACATCATCTATCATTTCGAGACTTGGGAGAAGAAAGGCTAGTGGAACGCAGCAGAAATAAGAGAATATGAAGACGGCGTAATCAAAAGGGTTGATCCTGGCGCGCTTTAGACAATGACATGAAGACCGACACGACTGCTACTCATATGTGATCCCACTACCACCTCATTACTATCTGAACCCATTTAACCCGAAAAGACCTTCTGATTCATGCTAACTGCTTTAAGTTGTAGACGTGCGATTGACTAGCAAGCATATGGTAGAGACTACATTATTGCATGAATTGAGCGATTCACAGATTTATTAGCCTATACACTGAGTGATTTGAGTGAATCCCTGCGAGGTGTGGATCTCGATTAGTAATGCTAAGAAAATTCGTGACGATTAGTGCTGATTATTGTTGCAGTGTCTATAATTGCTTGCTTAATTCCTATTTGTGTTTTCCATCTGCGTTGGTGAATTGTGAATGGTCGTGCCGTTATCTTGATAACATTTTCTTGCTTCTAATTTGCTTGAGGACAAGCAAAAGCTTAAGTGTGGGGAGGTTTGATAAACGTATTTTAATACGTTTATTGTTATGTTTATTTGGGTTATAATAGGATATTTTGGGTTATTCATGTATTTCTTGGCTCTATTTACACCCATTTAAATATTGTAGGCCTTCGAATGGTTATCGAGCGAAAAGGAACGAAAACGAGGCGAAAATCGGCGCGAAAACGGAGAAAAATGAAGCTGCCAGTAACTAGTCACGGCCGTGACTGTCCTTACAATAAGCCGTGAATTAGGGCAGTACGCACAAGGAAGATAATCACGGCCGTGAATTACGTGCAAGTGGCCGTGAATCTCGGCAGTGTGCTAAGATGAGAATACCCTTGACAATTCACGGCCGTGAGCCATTTGCAAGAAGCCGTGAACTTCGGCAGAGACTTGGAAGAAGTCAAGTCACGGCCGTGACACACGGTGCGAAGGGCCGTGAATCTCGGCAGTAAGTTCAATAGAGATAAGCCTCAAGATTCACGGCCGTGAATGCCTATGCAACTGACCGTGAATCGCGGCAGAGGGTTCTTCGAAGATGTGTTCATCTCTTCACGGCCGTGAGTCATGACACCCTAAGCCGTGACAACAGGCAGTAGCTCAAGATTTTACATTCACGGCCGTGAACATTTATGTACGAGGCCGTGAACCTGGACAGAGAGCTCAAACGAAGAAATTCCATTCATTCACGGCCGTGACTTCAGATGTAACAAGCCGTGACTCATGCCAGAAAGTCAAGAAATAGGGTTTTTAGCCGCCGTCACGGCCGTGAAGGCCCGTTAAGAGGCCGTGAACGTGCCAAATTTCAAGGTTTTGGCCCATTTTCGAAGGATAAAAGGGGAACCCTCCTTACAACTCAAGGATAACTTGATAGGGACGAAAAACTGAGAGCAAGGAAGTGAAGGAAGAACACTAGAAGCAGTCCCGTGATTCGGAGAAGCTCAAGGGACGATCCGACGACGAAGCTACGCTCATACGATCGAGGAACGAGAGCTCCACCTCGGAAACGCCATATTCACTTCTTAGGGAAGTTTTTATGAGTTCTCTATCCTCGTTACCTTTAAATCTCGTTGTTGTGATGTTTAACATGAGTAGCTAATCCTCTTGTGTGTTCGGGAGTAGATGAACGTTGGGTTATGTCGTAGTTAAGGCGTAAGATAATCGTGAACACGTGTATTCGACTATTTATCGTTCTATGATATTGTTTCTTCGTATCAATATGTCTATGTGTTGATATGAATGTGTGATATATCGTTTAGGGCGACAGCTAAATAACGATTAGACCGTTTATAGACGTTAGGATTCGAGTATAGGGCGACAGCAAATACTCGATCCTCGCAATCTAGTAATCGCTGAACTTAGATCCCCACGAACGTTTAGGGCGACAGCAAATCCGTGAGTGGGTAGGAAATTACTGCGATTTAGTCGATAATCACGTCGGAGCGATACTCTGTAGCCTTAGTCGACAACACCCTTCGGGATTCGAACCTCGAACACATATTTGTCACCTCAAGTCACTCTTACTATTTCTAGTTGTGCCTCCTTGTCTTCCAAAACTTTAAGTTGTTTTGTTAAATTAGTTCATAGTATAAACAAATCCTGTTATTTTATTTAGGTTAAATATCGAATCGATAGGTCAATACTAGTAATCAATTTATTCCTCGTGTTCGATACTCGGATATTCACTATAGCTATATTACAAACGATAGGTACACTGCCTATCGCGCGTGATTCTAGTTATAATATATTCGTTTTAATTATTACTTGACGTACTCGCACAAACATTTATTTAACATACACGCACGCGATCAGAAGCTCTCAAAGTTTACGACAGATTCAAATTTTCTCCAACATTGTGTAAGATTTTGAATCTAGCTTAGCGTTATTGTAGTTGTCTTAAAAACCCTATTCAGTTAACATCCATCTTTCTAAAAGTTCACATTTTATACGAAATAAAGATTGTCACGGCTTACGCTATATGTCGTCCTCTTTGACTATTGTAGGGATTTTTCAGACCCAATTTCAGCCCAGACCCTACCCGGTATAAGCTTGTGGGGTTCCTCTCTAAAACCAATTGGCAATAGAGGGAGTGAACCCACAAGCTTATAAACCACTTCTAATTTTTTCATTCTTTCGATGTGGGATATGGGTTTGTACTACCCAACAAACTTCCTCTCAAACTCTAGACCACACATCGGGCCTCCCTTTCAACGATTATCTGCACCAGTGCTTCTACCGCAATCACTGCACCCAAGCGCTTCTCACCGCAGATTCACCAATCGTCCTCACAAGGGCCGGGGACACACCACCCACACCGTATCCGGGCTAGAATTTTTCTGTCTGAAGGCACCTTACGCCTTTGTCCACGCTCACCGCACCATGTAGGGATTTTTCAGACCCAATTTCAGCCCAGACCCTACCCGGTATAAGCTTGTGAGGTTCCTCTCTAAAATCAATTGGCAATAGAGGGAGTGAACCCACAAGCTTATAAACCACTTCTAATTTTTTCATTCTTTCGATGTGGGATATGGGTTTGTACTACCCAACAACTATAACTAGTTATAAAGACAAGTTAACTTAGTTGTATTTTTATTTACGCCGTCAATTATTTATATAAAAAAGTCTTTTCGATATAAACTACTCCCTCCGTCCCGTTATCTTTATCACATATACTGTTGGGCATGCAAATTAAGATGTATTATTATAATAATATAGTACAATGAAAAGGTAAAAAAGTGTATATTTTAACACGTCCTTTTAAGAATATCTAATTTTATTATATTGCTTGTTTGTGATAGTTTTTTGTTAAATAAGGAAAGGTGATAAAATTATTGGGACGTCCGAAATGGAAAAATGTGATAAAATTAGCGGGACGGATGTAGTAATATAAAGTACAAGTTTTAAAACTGTTCATCTCATAAATCGATTTAGGTCAATAGCTTGGGCAAGTGGCTTACAAGTGTCCATCATTTAGATAATAAAAATAGAAAAATAAATGACTATCAAGAGATAAAACTAACACTTGGCTCTAGTATTTATATGCAACCACCGGGATCGATCACTAAGTTCATAAATAATAACTTACATCGTTATCATCAACACCTTGTAAATTTGACAAATCGAATATGTTTCATACTTATTTAACTTCTTACTAGATCAAAGAAAACTAATTGCATTAGGTCCAAAGTCGTCTCTACTCGCTATCTAATCAATTTCCGCATTTAATTAATTGTAACCTAAGTAGGCCCTGAAAAACTCATTTACCTAATTATACCAAACGTTACTTAACGAATTATTTTAGAAATTCGATGTTCCTCTTCAAAATATAAAATATAAAAGAATCTCAAAACCGAGTTACGTATGTTAGTAACCAATTATCCATAGTTGAAGTATTGTTTCTATTTCCAAGTTGAGAAGATAATTATACAGTATTTTAATTTTATTGTATTACAAATTGATATTTTAGTTAGTATATAATCATAAAACTAATTATTTTTAATGGAGCTAGGTACTATAGTAATTTCCAAAGTACGTAATAATTATTACGACTATGTTTCATGCAAGTTAATGCACAAACTGACACGTTAAATGGACGTGTAGGGTAAGATGAAAAAGATATAGTTTTGGTCGACTTGTAGTTATGAGTGGGCCTCAATATATTCGTCTCTACTCTTATCTATATAGTACACATAATGAATTAGCTTAGGCAAAAAAAAAAAGTTAAAATGAAATTCAAATTAATGGAAACTATTATGTGAAGCCTGGCATATGACAAAAGTAAAAAGTTAACGTAGAAGATTATTGGACACCGGCGAATGAACTTTATAGCATAAAGTCTTTTTTATGTCAAGCGAATCAACTTTAAAATTTATTATCATAAGAAAAACTTCTATTCAGAAAGAAAATTGCGGTGTGTCGGCTCGATATATTCAAACAATGTAACTTTATACAATCTCGAGTCAAATTTTTATCGCCTCAGTGTTTGAATGTTGTATTTTTTTCGCTATTAAAGAGTATAAATTATTTCTTGAAAACACACACACACACACACACACATATATATTCCTATTACATGGTAAAATTATTAAATCGGATTGCTAATTATGTCGATTATTGGATCACTAAAAATACGTCACTAATTTTAACGGTGGTGGAATATTTGAAGTCATCAAAGAAATATAATTCTGACTTATTTTGTTCAAACAATTATCAATTTGTTTCGACTTTGAAGTATGACTTATTTTTATCATCTTAAATTGTAAATTGATAGTATAGTCAAATTAATAACTCTACCTTTATTATATATACACGACCGTGCTACCATTTATTCCGTCTGGGTAAAATGATGAGTTGCATAATGTCCCCACTACGCCTCTCCTTTACACTACATTAAAACAATTCAATTGCACCTTTTTAAAAGATAAAATTTTAATGATTGTGAATTGAACACGTGACGGAATTTCATCTCTTGTAATAACGAAAGACGCATCAATTACTTTTCTAATAGTTCTGAATGGCGGAGTTAGAATCTATAGATAATGATTTGTCAAGCAAGTCGCAGGGTTATAATTCAAATTAAATTCTAGATCAAACTTATCAAGACAACATTTGAGCGACACTTGAGCAATGGTCCCTCCATATTCCAATATATATTTAACTTACAATTAACCAATTTAGGTAAATACTAATATATCCAAATTGAAAGAAAGATAAAGAGATACCGTCAATCAAATGTCAACATTCAAAGTAAACAAAAAACTCTAGCGTTGAAAACAAGGGTTAGGATGGGGAGAGTTGACTGAGATTTTAATTATTGACCTGAAAAATAGGTTCTGAGCATTAATTATATTTCAAGAGACTTACTAAAAATAAATTGTAGTTAGTTACTAACTGGATCGAAATATTTAAATAAAAATTGATTTGTTCGCCAAACAATTAGTCAAAACCAAACCTTTGGAGTTGGACTATCGTTGTCTTAGCTGTTACTAACTGGATCGTTGCAATAATTCAAAAAGAAAGCAAAGCTTGTCAATTACCATATGTTTCGGTTAGAAAAAAACGAGAAAATATGGTAATAACGATGACCAAAGTACGTATACAGCCGTTGGTCTATATATTGTTCCAACATATATTTTCCGTTTGGGTAGTCAAATTTAAATCCCACAAGGTGTGGACACATTAACTATGAGAGAATAAATCATAAGAAAAAGATAAAGCTAAGGCGTGGGCACGCGTAATTGACTAAACAACTGATTATTTGTGAACTAACTATGAAATATATATCCCTTTTATTCGATAAATGCACATACGTGAGCATATGCATATTCGAGAAAATCACCTTGAAATTACTTGGGCCTTGGTTTTGGTTGACAAACATTTTGCGCAATGGACACGACGTAGTAGCACACGTGTATTTCCCATTCGTGATGACCTTTTAAGGAAACGTTACCAATAGCATATATATGGTTTAAGGAAATATTGCATAATACGGCTCTTTGCCACATCTATACTCTTATATTAATTGTCAGGACCCTCTAAAAACTGTTATTTTGTCCATTTTGGTGTATCAATTACACCCAATATTGTAGCCAATTTGTTAGTTACCACATTACTTCGTTAAAGAAATTACATTAAATAAAAAAAACCACCCACTACACAATATTTTTATATTTCCAAATATGTGCTTCTATTTTTAGTATTATTATTTCATAATTAAATACATAATATTATATATAGCACACACATATGGGTGTGCAAACCTACTAGTAACATAAATAGATGTCCACAACTAGGGTTTTTATACAGATATGGGAGACAGTTGTATACGTGCTTATAACTAGGGTTTAATACTAGGAAGATATCTAGGGTTTAGAACTAGGGTGAGTGGTGTCTGGTGAGTATCTATAATCTTATATTAATGCTCAACATGAGTTAGAAAATGCTCAATTCGATGTATCGATCGGCCAATCAAATTTAAGAAAAATAATAGTGTTTATTTAATTATTTTAAAAAATCACTATCCACTACCCAAGGTAAGGATGACGTAAGAATGAGATAATGAGAAATCTCAATTCAAATGGAATTGGTTTGTGCATTAATATTATTTATGTAAGGCAAAATTATAAAATTAGGTCACTAAGTATACAAGTTTTCGTTTTTGGGTCATTGATAATTGCAAAAGTAGGTCACTAAATTTTCATGTGAAAACAATTTTGGATCATTTTTCAATTTTAGGTCACTAAGAATATATTTTTTCGATTTTGGGTCACTAAGTTTAGATTTTTTCAATTTTGGGTCACTATGTTTATAACATTAGTACCAAATGAGTGACCCAAAATTGCAAAAAAATGTAAACTTAGTGACCCAAAATTGAAAAAATATATTCTTAGTGACCTAAAATTGAAAAATGACCCAAAATTGTTTTCACATGAAAAGTTAGTGACCTACTTTTAAACATAGTGACCCAAAAACGAAAACATGTATAGTTGATGGCCTAATTTTATAATTTCCCCTTTATTTATGATCACCTATTATTATCATTACTACTAATCTATTTTATTTTATGCACACATATACTGTTTGCCAACGATACTAGTAATTACTATGAGAGAATAACGCCTAAGACCATCTCCAACATATATTATTACTATGAGAGAATAAATTACAAGAAAATCATTCAGAGAATAAATTACTATGAGAGAATAAATTGTGAACTAACTGTATGAAATACACATATTATATCCCTTTTATTCGAGAAATGCGTGTACGTGACTAACGTATATGTACATTAGAGAAAATCACCTTGAAATTACTTGGGCTCGGTTTTGGTTGACAAAACATTTTGGAAATTTATAAGTAGTCGGGTCTCGGTTTTAGTTGACAGCGTTGTTTTGCCTACGTAATGACAAAGAAAAGGGTCACTCTATTAAGACCGTTCACACATCAAAACTTGAGTTCAAGTAGTTAGTAAATCATTCAGAAACATATAAAGAAGTAGCACACTAGATACTTCTAACCCTGCAGTTAACTAATCCCTAATGCTCTTCATAATGGACTTAAATGCTTCAAATCTTGGCTCCTTAGTCTCGAACTTGATCTCAATGTAGTGCTTCATATAGTCTTTAAACACAAATTTAGGGTAAATAAAATTACTATCTCCTTCGTTATTACCGTCAAACTATTCCGACGCATCGTCCCCCGGGTTATAGAGTGAAGCGATGGATATTCTATTTCCTTCCTTTTGCGGAATGCCACGGTGTAGTAGCACACTCTTGTAATTTCCCATTCGTGATGAATTTTTTGCAATACCAATTGTATAATTGGACAACTATATGGTTTAAGGAAATATTACCACATCACTTGCCACATTCATATATGTCTACAACTAGTGTTTTTATACAGATATGGGTTTATCTACTAGAAGTTATACTAGGGTTTGAACAAGGGTTGTTTATATACTACGAAGTTATACTAGGGTTTAGGACTAGGGTTTTCTATGTACTAGCAAGTTATACTAGGTTTAGAACTAGGGGCGGGACATCAACCCGTTCACCGCCCGCATCGCTGTGGGCCCCAAATTCCCTTCGCCAGCTTCGGCTTAGTACACGGTGAAAGACGTTGGTCAGGATCGGGCAGCTGAGAGACGCTGGAATATATAGACTATTATGTTATATTTTAAGAGATTTTTTTTAGTTCAAAATGTTCTATATGAAACTACAGAAAAGGTAGACACCAATTGGAAATTTATCATAGAATAATTCCGAGACAAACTATGAAGATACACCTCGTCAAGCGTAATTGACTAACCATTGTGACAGCATATGAAATATATATACAGAAATTCGTTTTTTTTTTTTTTTTTTCTCTTTTTTGCATATAACTCTAAACAAAGATTATTTTACTTAATCATGGATTACGTCAAAGCCATTTGACGAATTTCAATCTATTCTTAGGATTTATCTCGAGACATTCGCCTAGACGAAATACATCATCCTATTTTATTCCACCAACTTTAGTATATGAATCCACACTAAATAAGTAGATTAGTGAGGAGGTTATCTCTCCATCTCTCTCTCTCTCTCTCTCTCTCTCTCTCTCTCTCTCTCTCTCTCTCTCTCTCTCTCTCTCTCTCTCTCTCTCTCTCTCTCTCTCTCTCATTGTTTTCTATTATATTCATCGCCGAGACGCAATCCTTTTTTCACTTGTGGCGTAATAACTTTACTGGATGTGCCTTTATCGCAACCACAAGTTATGGGAATAATACGTACTTATATTGTGGCATCTAAATGTGAGACAGTTCATCCATATAACCTGTTAACCATTTTACCTTTCGCTTTTTCTGTGTTTATAATGTGTGTATATGTTTTTTTTCTTATCGATTTTTTAGCAATAAAATGATGTAGTTAGTTGCGTTCAATTTGATTGGGGCTCTTTTTTAAAATATATGGGGGTTTTATTTAGTTTTTGTTTTTATGAAGGCTCTAGTCTGTTAATTTTCTCTTTCGTTGAGTATTTTCTAAAGTTTGAAGGGTAATGATTTAAAGGTAACGACTATATGTTGATATGTCTTCTTTATTTCTATATGTGATAACTGTATTGTTGGATGGAACAACCATAGGAAATAACTAGTAAATTTTAAATTATTGTTGATGATTTTGTTATTTTTACTTATTCATATATTGGGTCTTGGATATGTTATTATAATGCAAAGATGCTTTGGTTGTCGAGGTTAGAGTTAGATGCGCTAAAACGATATTGCCCAGCTCACGTACGAAATATCGGACCCAGATTTTCTGTCCCACTTTTTTGTGCCACTTTTGTGATACTTTTCAAAAACATCATTAAACATTGTGCCGATTAGTATTAAAACACCCGTAGATGACATTATAGCATAAATACTATTTTACCAATGCTAAAACACAAAAAAAATCAATAATTTACATTTTCTTCAATATATCATATATTTTTCTCTATCATAATTATAGGTGCTATATAATTATTTTTTTGCTCAATAATATTAAGATGGTGTATTTATAATTTAGCACACACATTGAGTGTGCATGAAATATAATATCAGAAACTTTTCTTTATCTTTTATTTTTATTTTTATTTTGTGTATATCAGTTTTAACAATATTAATTAATCATGCAGGTATTGCGTTACAAGCCATTTGACGGATTCCATCTATTCCTTGGGATTTTTTTCCCGAGACATGCGCAAAGCTAAAATAAATCATCATCGTAACATATTATGCCACCCACTAGTATATGAATCCACGGTAAGTAGACTAATGAGGAGGTTATCTCTCCATCTCTCTCTCAAAAACGTTGATTATTTCAAATCATGATAATAAATAACCATCAACATGTCGTCCAAATCCTCATATTGCTTATCTAAATATTTTAGCTGCAAGCTCTTCTAATCTATTATGGCCCCAGAAACGAAATCAGAAATGAGGATGCTTTCCTATATATGCTCAATGGAAACGAGGATGTATTTCTATATATGCTCAAAGATGGTAAGCTTAATCACACCTTTAATTGTTACCTTTCCGTTTCTTCCTCACTCAATTCGAATTAATCATTAGGTGTTGCTTTCATTGGTTTCTATTGTATTCATCGCCGAGGCGCAATCCTTTATTCAATTGTGTCGTAGTGACTTAATGGAGCAACCATATTTATCACCAGCCGCGAAGTATGGAAATAATAATTATATTTTGGCGTTCTTCGCAACAACTGGCATTTTTGCCATTGGTTACGAGATTTATGAGGACTGGAATACGCTATACGATAATGTACTTGCAAATATCTTCACCGTTTTTTTATTTTGCGGATGCATTGGTCTCTTCGGTCTTAACCCTAATCCAGGCTTTGCATTTGGAGCTGTGTTACATATGTTGGCTCGTCGATTGGGCAACTCAGAAGACATCCTTGTTCGATATTACAACTATTACTACTCCTCGGAAAACAAATGCGAGACAATGTTGTACTCATATATATTGTTACCCTTTATACCTATCGCGTTTTCTGTGTTTATAATGTGTGTATTTGTTTTTTTTCCTTACCAATTTTTTGGCAATAAATTGATGTAGTTAATGCGTTCACTTTGATTGATGCTCTTCTTAACATATATATGGGAGTTCTATTTAGCGTGTGCGTCTTAGTTTTCTCTTTCATTTAGTATTTTCGAAGATATGAAGGCTGGTGATATAAAGATACTATTATTTGTTCATACGCTTTTCTTTATTTCTATACTAGTTTTTTGCCCGGTGCACGGGTTATAAAAAAAATTGGTCAAAATTATTTACTTAAAATATATAGAAAAAAACTTAGCTAATTTGACTTTAATCATCTTCTACTTTCAGCTAAGCATTAAGATAAATTAATTCGCTAACTTACGTGTACATTGTATTGTAGTTTCCTAATATATTGAGAAGAAAACACTATGATGACCTTGCATAAAAGAAAGTTTGAACTGTTTTCAGCTTAGATGTGATTGACTAATAGTAATATATAGACTTTGGCAATAGGGCGAGGAGGGGGCGGGCCGGGGGCTAATCCGCATTCCTACCCAAACACTTATCAGTATTATCTTATACTTTTAATTATTAAATATGTTTTTGAGATTTAAATATCACATGCAATTGATCTTCGATGTTGAATTTTTATTACAATAATTACAATGCACTGTGTCGATTAGGACTCAAATGATGAGCTTATGACAAACGAAATTTTTATCAATTTTATACCCCGTAAAAGCGTAATGTCGGTTGTTATTTGAATATTATGCTTTTACGTTATATTGAATATTCGACAGATATTGGAGAAAAGAACTACAACCGACGGACTTGAAAAGAATCAAGGATCTTCGAGACAAATATCAGCCCAAAAACCAATTGGGCCCAATAATAAAAATCAGCCCAAGAAAAGTCCAAGCCCAAACTCAATTTAAAAAAAAAAAAAAGAAAAGACAAATACACCTACTCGATCAACGTAGCACACAGAAGAAGAAAACTAAAGAGACAAGGAAATCTACTATGGAGACTTTCAAGAAAAAACGAAATCGCCTCACACGGCTCAAGAAAGAAAATCACAACGAGATCTTACGCATGCTTGAGTTGAAATTGAAGGATCTGATGTTACATCTACTTGTCTATATAAATGGAGCTGTGAGCTTGAGGAGAGGGGACACACACGAAAGAAGCCATATACACGATCATACAAGGCTTAAGAGAGGAACTCGATCCCGAATCAAAATCCGACGAAGCCCTCAACTCACTCTCGAGAGAGACACATATAAGCCGTTGTTCTCGGGGCTGCAGCTGAGACTGACAGACAGGAGTAGCGAGCGGACTTGTGGGCTGCAACGGGCTGCCGGCGTAGGAGGAGCAGTGAACGGGCAGTGCAAAGGACTCGTAAGGAAAGTAAAAGCTGAGACGCCCACCACATGTTCGATGAAATTCCTCAACGAAGGGACGTGAAATTCAGGGAAGAAATTATGACTTTTTCTTTGTTATTTTATGCTTCTTGTCGTGTTGATGTTCTAGCTAAATTCCGTATTATTTGAGATTAGATGAACCCAGCGAGATCGTACGTATGTTGAACTTATTATTAATATGCTTTTTATTATGACTCGATTACGATATATGATATTGTTTTGATTATGTCTATGTGGTCGAAATAATTGTCGGGAAATCGTACGCTACGCTCGAGTGAGGGGCGGCGATTAGACCACTCGTGAACGAGCGGAATAAACTCATCTTTAGAGATAGATTGAACTACCCCGGCGGATTAGAGTCAAATCTAATCGGGATTCATTGTTATTTATTGCTGTCTGCGATTAAGTAGTTAGGGAAGCTTGCCCAGCTATTTAAGACGTAGATTAGTCGTTACGAGTCGAAGCGAGTAAGCGCAGTTTCGCAGAATCGTAGAAACCATATGCATGCCATAGGAATCCTCACGGTCTGATAATTAGCTAAAAAAATATATAGTTTATTTGTCGTAGATCAAGCTAGGGGGATTCGAAGTCTCAAATACGTTTTATTTTAAAAAGTTGTCGCGTTTATTATTTTTATCAGCTTTTATTTAAGTGTTTATTTTATTTTATATTTTCCAAAAAACATCAAATTTTCTACTAGAATATTTAACACGTGACGTTTTCAAACTATAGTTCCCTTGGGATTCGATACTCGAATACTTGCCATTTCTGTACAATTTTCGATAGGTACACTTGACTATTGAGCGTAGGATAGTTTGTCGATATTCGTTTTAAATTTATAACTCGATCCGCTCGATCAGCTTAGAAATCAATTACTGGCCATGACTGGTACTAATGATATTTTAATCACGTACTAATATACAAATATATACTATTTTTCTATTTTAAGAGATTCTTTTAGTTAATTTTATATATGAAACTACAAAAAAGGTACACCAATTGTGATTTTTGTCGTAGAATAATTCAGAAACAAACGATGAAGATACGCCTCCTCAAGCGTAATCGACTAATAATTGTGACAGCATATAAATACAGAAATTCGAAAATATTTTTTTCATTTTCTTCGCGTATAACAACTCCAAACAAGATTAATTAATCATGTACTGCGTCAAAGCCATTTGACGAATTCCATCTATTCCATAGGATTTTTTTCCCGAGAGAGGAGGTTATCTCTCCATCTTTCTCTCTATCAAAACTTTGAGCAATTCAAAACTCTAACAATGAATAACCACAATCATGTTGTCTAAATCCTCATATATTTATTCTGTAAGGATAGTTGCATTAGTCTGTGCTCTTCTAATCTAATCTTGTCCAGAAACGAAATCGCAAATGGGAATGTTTTTCTCTATATGCTCAAAGATGGTAAAGCTTTATCACCTTTAATTTATACTTTACTTTTCTTCCTCACTCAATAATTAATTATATGAATTAATCTCATCATCGTCATCATGATTAGGTGGTGCTTTCATTGTTTTCAATTATGTTAATCGCCGATATCCAAGCCTTTATTCACTTGTGGCGTAATAACTTATTGGAGGAGCCATATTTATCAGCAGCCGCCAAGTATGGAAATAATACTTATATTTTGTCATTTCTCGCAATAGCTGGCATTTTGGCCGCTGGTTATGAACTTTATGAGGAATGGCATACGCCGTACAGAAGACTATTCACAAATCTCTATACAGTTTGCTTATTTGGCGGATGCTTTGGTCTTTTCGGCCTTGATAACCTTCATATAGCCTCTACATTTACATCTGCGTTCTCAATGTTGGCTTATCGATGCGACGTGTCGGCAGAGTTCCTTAATCGATATTACTACTACTATTACTACGACTCGGAAAATAAATCGGGGACAGTTCATCCATATAAACTGTTAACCTTTTTACCTGTCGCTTTTTCTGTGTTTATAATGTGTGCATTTGTTTTTTTTCCATATCAATTTTTTGGCAATAAAATGATGTAGTTAGTGGTGTGTTCAATATTATTTATGTTCTTGAGGGAAGTTTAATGTTTTTCTTTTTGGAGGAAGGCTAATATGTTTTAATTTTCTCTTTCATGAGTTATTTGTGAAGTTTGAAGCGTAGTAATATATAATTATTATTGTTTGTTGATAAACGGTACTATTATTTGATCATGTGCTTGCTTTTCTGTATATCTGTACTAGTTTATTACCCGTGCATTGCACGGGTTAATTATCTATAACTATTTTATATTAACAATTAACTATTTATAGCGAATAGTGTAATAATGGGTAGTTTTTATGGGACACGTGGCAGCATATGAGGACACCAACATTTCTTTAGTAATATAAGATGTGAGCATATGAGGACACCAACATTTCCTTAGTAATATAAGATGCGATGACCGTATACTTCTTTATGCATTTGGTAGTAGTAGTCTTAATTGATTGTCGAGTGTTTTTCATTTGTTTTTGTCGTGTGACGGTGGTTGTTAAATGGAAATAACCATAAGGAAACAACTATTAAAATTTAAATTAATATTGATGATTTCGATATTTCTACTATTCATATCTTGGATCTTTAACGTGTTATTATATAAGATAAAATTACCGACGCATACGCAGATGCAAAACTGCTTTGGTTGTCGAGGTTAGCATTAGATGTGTTGTCACTAAAATGATATTTCCCGGCTCACGTACGAAATACGACAACCAAAAATCGTCTCGTAATAGGAGTGGTTGTGATATATGCACTTCACATGGAAGTCCCTGGATCCAAGATTTTTTTACACAAGGAGTATCTAATTAAGTGCAATTTTCTATATAAATATACCGTAATTTATAATTGGATCGAAAGATTCATATAATTAAAAAGAAACATTGATTAATCGATCCGTCCTTTTCTTTTTCTTAATATTATTTTACAGCGAACAAACGAATTCCAACACAAGCTCAAAATAGATGTTATGGCTGCCACACATAGCTAGTATCCCTACAAGTTCAAGCTGTACAAAAACAAAGTTGTTTTTAAGCCCGAACGTTAACCCATAATCTTTATGTTGGGAAATCGACCGCCCTAGATTCCTAACTCGACGATCTTTCAATGGTTTGTGGTTTGGATATAAAGATCCATTCTTGACGACCAACGACTAAGAAAACCAGCGATAAAGACGAAAAACAGAGTAGGGTTTACGTGGTTCGGCTCGATAGTTCGAGCCTACGTCAACGACAGAATCTGGATTCTTTATTCAAACTACGAATTTGAATTACAAGCTCTCTACTTTCTCTCCAATTCACTGGTCTTCACTCAGATTTAATTCTCGCTCGTTTACAGGATATGAACTCTCAAACTCTACTACTTCAACACACTAAGCTGTATTTATGGAATGTGTTGTGAATTAGCTACCGGTGAGACCGTAATTCAATGGTCTTTCAATGCATGCTTAAGTTCTGGATCGATCTAAGCAATCGCGAGCTTGATCGAACCCAAAATCAGCAACACACTCACACTTTGTTAAGACAGTATTTAACGTGGTTCGGCCCTCACTTTAGGCCTACTCCACGGATCAACCGAGCTCCCTTTATTATTGATCAACACGAAAGTTACACTTTGACGTGCCCTCTACACTTTTCATGTTTACACTTCACTCAGATTCTTACTCTATAAGAATATGGTTGCTCAAAGATGGTAACTCGAACTTCAAACACTGATATATAAAGAGCAGAATTCATCTATAAAGCATGATCTGTGATCTATCCCAGCCGTCCACTTGATCTGATCCAACGCTCCGTTTTGCGTCATGTCGCCCAAGCCTTTTCACGTGAAGTTGCATAAAACACATGACACTTTTATAAGTGAAATAACACCTTCAACGCGAGCCGTCCGATTTAGATCCAATGGTCGAGATCCATGATCCGCCACATCTCATTTCTTCTAATCTGAGCCGTAAATTAACTTCGCGCGTCATCTAACGGGTGATATTGAATCTCCGGCTTCAAACTCCAGCCATGATTTCCTCCAAGCTTTCACAACTTCTCTCGTCAAGTGATATATATTATATAATCTATTTGTAATCACCATGTTTGAAACTAACCGATATAAATTGGATAATTAAAAAATAAGTGGTGAAACATCATCAAACAAGGCAAGTTAACCATGAAAAAAATATTGCGTGTTAGTTTTGCTTGGTATTTTATATCATGAGCTAAAATAAGTTAGTTAATACATTTTAATAACACTTATGTAATTAATGTTGTCGAATTCTATAAAAAAATTCATATTATTGAATTCATGTGATTAGGTAACAAATTTCTAAGTGTAAAAGGGAGTGTAAATAGTAGAGGTGTATTAATGGAATCAATTAAGGCTTTATTCTAGGCTATAATTGAGGGGTTCTAATTATAGCATTTATTGTATACTTTATTTGTAATTAATGTTGATAGGTAGAGAGTAGTATTCTTGTATAAATATCATACGATGTACAAGGAATAAATCAAGGGAAAACATTATACCTATTCTCACATGGTATCAGACTAACAACGAAAACCCTTCTCTCCCATAGCTTATCTTCACGGTTATGGCTGCTTCAAGCCCCTCTTCCTCTCTTTCTGATCAATTACCCTATGGAACCTTAATTCATATGCTCACTATTAAGCTATCATCAACAAACTATTTGCTGTGGCGAAGTCAAATCTATCCTCTTCTCGTTGGCCAAGGCCTTCTCGCTTTCATTGACGGCTCTCATTCTCCACCACCGTATGAGATCGAAATCAATGGCAAAAACGCCCCAAATCCAGCCTTTCAGACATGGCGTGTCGATGATAGTAGGCTGGTGAGTCTTATCTTCTCTTCGTTAACCGAAGAAGCCATGTCCGTCGTAGTCGGATGTACCTCCGCTCGATCTGTTTGGCTGGCTTTGGAAAGTCACTTCAGCCATCAATCCAAAGCACGTGAGTTTCGTCTCAAAGGTCAACTCCAGACGATTAAGAAAGGCGATGGATCCGTGGCAGAATTCGGCCGTTCCTTCAAGCTCGTTTGTGATCAATTATCAGCAATTGGGTGCCATCTTGAAGATACAGACAAAATTCACTTGTTCTTGAAAGGTTTGGGCCCGGCTTTTTCCAGTTTTTCAGCTACACAGATGGCCATGTCGCCTTTACCCTCGTTCGCTGACTTGCAAAACAACGCCGAAGCTTGGGAAATGTTTCAACAAGCCATGGAGCCATCTATCCCAGTTCAAGCTGCCTTTACCGCGACCATCCCGACATCACCTCATACTTCTCGTACGCCCTCAAATAATAACTCTTACGGTCGTGGTAAGAATGGACGTCGTAGTAATGGTCAGAAGCGCCAACCTCATTGTCAGATTTGTCGGACAAATGGCCATTACGCATCTGTTTGTCCTGATCGGTTCAATCGTAACATTGCCGTTCCGTCGGCCAATATCGCTGAAGCCTTCTCCGCGGCATGCAACATTTCAGATCATTCAACTTCTGATTGGTACTTAGACACAGGTGCATCGTCGCATATGACTCCGGATACAACTCACTTGGATTCTACTTTGCCATACACAGGTTTGGATTCAGTGGTTGTCGGTAATGGTGCATTGTTGCCTATTTCTCATGTTGGATGTTGTCGTTTGAATTCCTCTATTACGTTATCTGACGTACTGGTTGTTCCTGGACTCACAAAAAATTTGCTGTCTGTAAGCAAGTTAACCAGGGATTTACCCGTAAATGTTATTCTTACTGATAATCATTTTACGATTCAGCATCGGGTCAGCCGGGACACAATAGCACAAGGAAGGCGCAGTAATGGACTTTACAGACTGGATATTCCTCATCGGGCATTGGTGGCAACTCGTACTCCTAAGGCGTCATTCGAATTATGGCATTCCCGCCTTGGTCACGTTTCTTACGAAGTAATTTCATATTTAAATAAAGTTGGGAGCATATCTGTTACTGCTTTATTACCCAAACCTGTCATTTGTGACTCTTGTGAAAAAGCTAAGAATAAAAGATTGCCGTTCATTTTAGATGATAAGCGAGCATCTTCTGTTTTGGATATTGTTCATTGTGATCTGTGGGGCCCTGCACCTGTTAGTTCTGATTCTGGTTTTCGATATTATGCTATTTTCGTGGATGACTTCTCTAGATTCACGTGGTTTTATCCGTTAAGACAAAAGTCAGACTTCTATGACATATTGATTCAGTTTTCTACGTTTGCTGAAAATCAGTTTTCTCGTCGTATTAAGATTTTTCACAGTGATGGAGGAACGGAATTTACTAACAATAAAGTGCAGAAATTTTTTCGTGATTCGGGCATTCATCACATTCTTTCTTGTCCTTATACTCCATCGCAAAACGGACGGGCAGAACGAAAACATAGGCATGTTACTGAAACGGGTCTTGCGATGCTTTTCAATTCTCATACTCCAATGAAGTTTTGGGTCGAGGCATTCAGCAGCGGCGTGTATGTCATAAACCGTTTACCCTCCAAATTGTTAGGCGGAAAATCACCGTTTGAGTTGTTATTCTCAACTGCTCCAAATTTTGATAACTTTCATCCCTTCGGTTGTCGGGTATATCCATGTCTTCGAGACTACACTGCAAATAAATTTGAGCCACGAAGCACAGCTTGTGTCTTTATGGGTTACAGCAGCTCACATAAAGGTTTTCGTTGCTACGATCCTCTTTCATTCCGCATTTATATTTCTCGACATGTAAAATTTGTCGAGTCCTTTTTCCCGTTCGCTGATTCTCATGACAGGTCAAGCTCACACTCTCTGCCTGTTTCGGAGTTCTTTGAACCAACAAGAGCGATTGGTCCACTGCCCAAGCCCTCATGTTCACCGGACATTTCGATCGAAAATTCTCAGCATCGACTTTGCACAATCTGTGATGATCAGCTCAAGTCGTTGCCTTCTGTTCCACCTGTTATGCTCGCCTCTCAGGACCAGACAATCGAGCATGTAACTGAACACATTGTTGAACCAGAAGTACTGACACAACCTAGTCCATCAACCCAAGTGGAATCTCTTGCCGAGCCACAACCCGTTACATCTACTCATCCTATGCAAACTCGGGCACGGTCAGGTATCTTCAAACCAAAGCATTTGACTTATTATGCTTGTACTCGCCTTTTCAATGCTCTTGTTACGGTTAGTGAACCTCGTGGGATCAAATCTGCATTAAAGCGACCAGAATGGGTTGCCGCTATGAATGAAGAATTCGATGCTTTGCAATCTAATCAGACTTGGGATCTTGTTCCACGTCCTTCAAATACCAATATTGTGGGATCTAAATGGGTTTTTCGAACCAAGTTTTTAGCCGATGGATCGATTGATCGTCATAAAGCTCGTCTTGTTGCTCAAGGTTTCACACAACTACCGAGTTTTGATTATTCTCATACCTTTAGTCCTGTGGTTCGGGCTTCTACGGTTCGCATTGTGCTTTCTATTGCAGTAATGAATAATTGGCCTCCTCATCAATTGGACGTCAAAAATGCTTTTTTGAACGGTATTCTATCAAAACCTGTATTCATGGAGCAGCCACCTGGATTTGTTAATACCAAGTTTCCAAATCATGTTTGTCGTCTTAAAAAGGCCTTATACGGCCTAAAGCAAGCTCCTCGTGCATGGTTTCAACGGCTCAGCGATTTTCTCTTGAGTATTGGATTTATCTGCAGTCGTACCGACTCGTCGCTCTTCATTTATATCCGTGGTTCATCAGTTATATATCTTTTAGTATATGTCGATGATTTCATTCTGACAGGAAACTCAACAGAAAACTTGCGAGCCTTCATTACTCGCCTTCGTGAGGAGTTCGCCATTAAGGACTTAGGAAAATTAAATTATTTCTTGGGACTTGAGGTTTCTTATACTTCTTCGGGCATTTTTCTTAATCAGGCGAAATATGCTCGAGACATACTTAAGCGAGCATCTTTAGAAGACGCCAAACCTGTTTCCACTCCCTTACAGGCGGGGTGTCAACTTTCTACCGATGGAAAGCTTTTTGATGATCCTACCTTATACCGATCTTTGGTTGGAGCTCTCCAATACCTCACCGTTACACGTCCTGATTTATCTTTTGCTGTAAATCTGGTCAGTCAACATCTGCAGAATCCAACTATTGAACATTTTCAAGTGGTGAAGCGAATTCTTCGCTACGTGAAGAGTACACCGGCTTTTGGTCTATCTTTTACTCGTGGCTCTTCGCCTACTCTCGTTGCATATTCTGATGCTGACTGGGCTCGTTGTGTGGAAACGAGACGATCGACTTACGGATACTCCATTTTTCTTGGTGGAAATCTTGTTTCCTGGAGTGCTAAGAAACAGCCAACGGTTTCTCGTTCAAGTTGTGAATCTGAATATCGCGCTCTTGCTAATGCAGCCTCAGAAATTGTTTGCGTGCTTCAGCTACTTCGCGAGCTTCACATCGAGCCTACATCATGTCCTACTCTATATTCGGACAATAGTAGTGCTCTTTTTCTAAGTCAAAATCCGAGTTCCCACAAGCGCGCCAAGCACATCGATATCGATTTTCACTTTGTTCGTGAACTTGTTTCAAGTAAGCGCTTACACACACAGTTCATATCGTCTGACCTACAGATTGCGGATATCTTTACAAAAGCTCTTCATCGTCCGCTATTTGAATTTTTTCGTGCCAAGCTACGAGTTGGTCCTCATCCCACGTCTTGCTTGAGGGGGGCTAATGGAATCAATTAAGGCTTTATTCTAGGCTATAATTGAGGGGTTCTAATTATAGCATTTATTGTATACTTTATTTGTAATTAATGTTGATAGGTAGAGAGTAGTATTCTTGTATAAATATCATACGATGTACAAGGAATAAATCAAGGGAAAACATTATACCTATTCTCACATGTATAAAATAGTAGGACCTCAAATATATAGTTACCTAAACGTTGAAGAGCACTAGCACATACATAAAGAGGAAAGTACTATTAAATGTTATACAGAAGTAATGTCTATAATTAAAATGTTCCCATTTATTTGGAATAGTTTAAATTGAAGACCAATCCCACGCATTATGTTTGCTCGATTCTAGATATCCAAGTACAAAACACAGCAAAAGCCAAATTTAAACCTTTCCCAATTATATATTCCAAACCCTATTCCGATAAAATTCTCATGCCCAATATTAGCCTCACCTTTTAACCACATAAGGATCATCAATTTGCAAGCATGTCAAATGACTAAGAAGAAAGAAAGAAAGAAAAGGGAAAAAACGACACCAATCATGGCTTCTCTCATTTCCATCATCAACCAAATCCCAAATGCAAAAGCAAATCTTTTCAAGTTCAATCCAATGCACAAAGCTCCATCACAAACCCTAATGACAACAAACATTAAAATCATCAGTAAGAAGAAGAAATCTTCCCACGGCCACCGTGTAATAACGATGATGAGCAGCCATGAAACTGTGGTTGAGGAAGGTTCGACCACGACGATTCTCGACGAACCGAAAGGCATCGATATGTTGAAGAAGCAGCTCATCGACTCCTTCGTCGGGACGTACCGTGGCTCGTTGGCGAGCAACGAGGCTCGAGCCGAGATAGCCGAGCTCATCTCACGGGTCGAGTCCGCGAACCCTAACCCGGCCCCAACCGAGGCTCTAACCCTACTCCATGGAAAATGGCTCATTGCGTCTGTCCTCTTTTTTCTTTTTTCTTTTGTCTATTTTATTACATTGCATGAGTTTCTTTGAAGGGTTTTTTATTACAATGGGTAGGTACACGACGTCGTTTCATATGGGCTTATTGGCATCGTTGATACCGACGAGCAGCATATCTCCGCCGCCGTTGGTTAAGATCGAAGAGATATCTCAGACAATCGACTCTGACAATTTCACTGTCCAAAACTCAATTGTCTTCTCAGGGCCATTAGCTACTGCTTCCATCTCTAGCAACGGTAAGTTCGAAGCTCGAAGCCCTAAGCGTGTCCAGGTAAGTTAGCGTTCTTTCTCTCTCTTCCAACCTTTTCTTATTCATTAATTATTCGTCGATTAATTTATTTTTTCCCCTAATTTGTGAAGATTAAATTTGAAGAAGGCGTAATAGGGACGCCCCAGGTGATCGATTCGATGGTTTTGCCTGAGAACGTGGAGTTTTTGGGGCGGAGCGTCGCACTTGAAGATATTACGGTTTTGAAGGATCTTCTCGCTTCCGTTCAGAGCACGGCGTCGTCGGTGGCGAAGTCAATTTCGAGTCAGCCGCCGCTGAAGTTTCCGATCGGCGGCGGCGGCGGCGCCGTGAAAGCAGAGTCTTGGCTGTTGACGACTTACCTTGACGACGAGCTTCGCATATCGAGGGACGATGGAGGCAACGTTTTTGCGCTCATTAAAGAAGGCAGCCCTCTTTTTATTACTACTTGTGGCAGATGATCAGTACATAAATAACTAATGATCCTTTTATTTAGGTGATTACATAAATGCGAAAATCACTTACATAAATTAAAATATTGAAGGAAAGGATCCTTACTCATTGGTACATTTTATTTCCTCGTGTTTCGCAACAAAAGTTCGGACTAAAATACGAAATCATCTCACTGCATCTTACAAATGATTTTTGCCAGCCAACTTTGTTTAGATATTCCCGCAAACATTTCTCAATAGTTCGAAAAATAAATAGTAGTAAACATCATGTTCATAACTTTCTCAATAGAGTTAGTTTTGCCAGTGAACCATTCGGAAATCCATGCAATAAACCGCACCATATAATAGCTAAATTCTCCTCTACATGGAAAGAAACTAGCCTCCCATTCACCATACAATTAATATACCTTTTTTTTCATTTTTATTACAAAGTCGCCGTTGCCTATTTCATCTTTCTTCCGATAAAGATAAGACTCTTACTTGACGAGCCTAACTAAACTAACCATGGTTGCTACTAACTAAACAAGCCGAAATCGTCTGATTATTCTTCTTCGTCCGAGGACGACTATGACGATCCACCGCCACGTCGCACAGCCGCCGAGACTGCTCCAAAATGAGCTTATAAGTCGAAGGATGAACCCAAGGTACGAACGAAAACTCGTCCCTGTACTTTTCGACGCCTTCGACGAGCAGCTGCCATACGAGAACTCCCGCCCCGGCCCCTCTCTTCTTAGCCGACTCGTAAATCTTGTCGTAAATCGTCTTTATCATTACGTCCCTGTCGTGCAATAGCCCGTGGCCCGCCTTGATGGTCATTGGGGCCCCCATCTCCGTGAAGAGGACGGGTTTCTTCAAAGACTCCTCGCCGTCGGCTATGTGCGCGTCCGCCCAGCTCGATAGGTACTTGTTCTTCGCTTCCAAGTCGGCGTGCGGAATCCTATGGACAGTAGGCGATTATTTTGATTCAGAGTCGAAAATTCGTTATGTAATAATTATTATCATATAGGAGTAGGTTTTTAATATCACTGCGATATAACTTTTACGAATTTCGTCCTCTGATTGCCTCTGTCCAGAATAACTTGAATTACAATTTTGCACCATTTATCGTAAATTGTTAAAAAGAATTTCGTAATTTTCCCGACCAATTTTTTTTTTTTTATTGCTTTCGACAAGGAGGACGTCGATTACAATTTGAATCGAGTGACAAAGGACATTCTTAGAAAGTGGATCGCCTCAATAAGAACGTTAATTAAATTTGTATAGTGTATTTGTTGATATGGACAAGTTAGATGACGAAAAGCATATTTCGTGACGCAGTTATAAGAAATTTATCTACCTACTCCAATGGCCTTATCTTCCCTGTCTAATTGGGTATAACCAAACTCCACTTAAATATGACACACAACGCGCAAAATTAACCAAACGTAATAGTTTTTTGGGTGTTTTAACATAGGCGCGATAGTTTGTGAGAATGACACTCGTCACATTTTAGGTGGAGTTCGATTATATATACCCATTTAATTGGGCAGGCAAGTCGAAACCTTATTATATACCGATCGATCAACTCACCAGCTATGAGGATAGGCATGAACCGAGGCGAAGTCGATGCCCTCAACGGCCGAGTTGTTGATAAAATCCGACCCGAGCGAAGCAGCCCATTTCCCGGGATTCGTCGATCCATACTTACTGCTGCTACTGCTAGTACTACTTTTGTCTTCGGCTGAATGCATGGCACTGTAAAACCCTTCGATCCCGACGGTTACGAGGTGTTTCTTGTCCAAACTCTTCACGTACGCCGCCATCTCCGTGATCCAATCCTGAATATCCAAAGCGCACAAAATCGACGATTCGCAGCGAGGCTCGTTTATGAGCTCCCACGCGAATATCGATGGATCGTCCCTATACTTTACGCCCGTGTAGGTGTTCTTCCTCATTATGATCGCCTGAATATAATTTAAAAAAAATATATTATGTACTAATACGATGATGTCCAATAGAATTAATTATACGATCACTACGTACCCTAACGTAGTCTTTGTAATAGGCTTTTAAGATGGGGTGGGAGAAGAACAGATCGCGGGAAGAAGAAGAGGAAGAAGACGAGGCGTTTGCGATGGCCTTAGCTTCTTCGGCCCAACGTATGTACTGTGGTTTGCCGCCGTACGCATTCAGATTGTTCACTAGGCTCAGAATCAGCCTTATCTTGTTTCTCCTTGCTTCGAACAAGACATAATCCAATGCCTTTTGACAAAAAAAAAAAATAATATAATTTTTTATTGCATTATTTGATTGAATGTATAACTGTAATAATAACTGTTAAGAAGCTGAAACCTGAAAGACGCTTTCGTTGAAGACGCCGGGGTGGACCTGAAGCCCATTGGGCTGAGGCCCATCGTTGAAGGCCCAAGTTCTGCAAACGGTGAGGCCCATTTCTGCACCTCTCCTAAGCATCTCGGACACTCTCCCGCGGGACGCGTGGTCGCCAATCGCGCTCTCTTCCAACAGCCAGTAGGAATTCCAGCCGTTGACGTATATTTCCTTTTTCGATCGGCGGAAATCGTTGCTGTAGACGACGAATCTAGTGTGGTTCACGCCTACGAAGCTTATCTTCGGTAGGTTTTTTCCTATCAAAGGAAGTTTGAATCTTTCTGAGTTTTCGTTGAAGTTAAGGTATATGAGAAGGGAGAAGAAGGTGAGGATTACGATGAAGGGCAAGAGCTTTTCGCCACGACAACGCCGTGGGCTCATTTTGAATGAGTTTTCTTTTATTAATCGGTGTCTATCTGTTGTAGATGTATACATATATAGATATGTATGTATATATATTGCAAATCGAAGATGGTGTTAATGACGAAGATGATGATATTGATATATTAAAGATGTATATATCTTCTATCTATATATATAGGATGGCAGTCTGGCAAAAAACCTATTTTTGGTGGCTTTGATGAGGGTATGTTTTTTTTTTGGAATAGGTTTCCGTAAATATAAAAAATAAAGGAGTACAGAAAGCATGTATGATATGATCATACAACACCGACCAGCAACATGCTACTGGGAAAGACAATCAAAATAAATCCCAACGACAAAAAAATCACCAAGCAATCCTCCATCTACGGCGAATTGCCGCCATTTGCAATGAGTACTTGGTTCCCACCATGTCAAGTCTTGCACACACAACTTCAAGGACCACACTGACAACATGATATGGAGAACTCCGTAAATTATCATGCCATCGTCGATTTCTCTCCTGCCAAACGTGGTAAACAAGTGATGCTAAGATATGTCGATGTACCATATGAAGTAGATGGTTTGTCCGCCATCTCGAAGAAGCCCATATGATACCTCGTCCCCAATCTCGAAATGGCCAAGTCAATCGAACCCGTCGACGTAAAATTCGCAAGCACCGTTGAGAAAATTCACAGTCAAAAAATAAATGATTCGTCGTTTCACAAGTCTCGCCATCACAAAGTAAGCAAGAGTTTGTGCCAGCCCGCTGGGCCACCCACGGAAGAGAACGCAACGAGAGGCGTTCCCTGATGGCCAGCCAGAGGATAAACTCATGTCGAGGAACTCTTAAACACCCTCCAAATAAGGCAGCCCATCGAACGGGCTCTCGTCTAGAACGTATGGCCTCCCTGACAGTCGCCGTCGAGAAGCGTCCATCCGACGATCTCACCCAACGAATCGAATCCAAAGTAGATGGGTGGACCGTCGGCATGCTGGAGGCGATCTCAAGGAGTAGATGGGTCGGCGTTTGGGCCGGCCAAGCCCATCCGTTAGAATTAATAACCGAGGAGAGACGAACATCCTGGGGTAACCCCATCACCATCGGGCCTCGAGGAAAGCGCTCAAGGAGTGGCGTCACCGTCAGCCACGGATCTCTCCACAACCAAATAGACTCGCCATTGCCAACCTGAAAAGAGATAAAAGAGCGTAAAAGTGGTCGAAACTTGAGAAGCTTCTTCCAGCTCCAAGCGTCGTTTGCTGTCGGCTGAAGTTCCCAAAATGAACGAGATCGAAGACGGGTAGAATAAAGCCAGTCAACCCAGACGGACCCTGCCTCCTTGGTGACCACGCTCCAAAGATGCCGCATCAATAAGGCCTTGTTATCTGCACTTATTGACCGAATGCCGAGGCCTCCTTCCTGACGTGGTAGACAAACATCAGCCCAAGCAACTTTAGCAGCCGAACCCGACCAAAGAAACCGTCGAAACCGAGCCTCTAAGGCATGGATAACACCCTTAGGTAAAAGAAAGACCCCAGACCAGTAAGCGTGAAGCGCAGAGAGAACCGACTTGATCAGCTGAACACGTCCTGCGTATGAGAGGGATCGGTTCAACCAAGACCCAAGTCGAGCATCCACCTTCTGAAGGAGTGGAGCACAATCCATGATCGAGAGCCGGGCAGGGATGAGAGGTACTCCTAGGTAACGGACCGGGAGATGGCCAATCATAAAACCCATAAGGGCCTGAAGGCGATCTGCAATAGGCGCCGCTCGCTTAGCCACAAACATCTCACTCTTTGTAGGACTCGGTGCAAGACCTGAAAGCGTGGCAAAGTCATCCAAGGCAGATTTGAGGATCCCGACCGAAAGTTCGTCCGCATGACAGAACAAAAGCAAATCATCAGCAAAGGTCAGCATGGCAAGAGAGGCCGCCTCACATCGCCAGTGGAAACGAAAGCGAGGCTCACTTCGAATATGATGATCAACAATCCCATGCAAAACTTCCATAACGAGTGTAAAGATGTACGGCGAAAGCGGGTCGCCTTGACGTATGCCGCGTTTTCCGGCGAAATAACCCACCGGGCAGCCATGCAAATTAATAGAGAAAGTTGGTGTAGTCATGCAGCATCTAACCCAATGAATAAAGCGCGAATGAAACCCCATAGCTTCCATCGTGGCAAGAATGAAACACCATTCCACTTTATCATACGCCTTTACCAAGTCAACTTTGAATGCCACCCTAGGTGGTCGACTAGCGCTATTGTATCCAAGGCAAATTTCCTGAGCGAGCAAAACATTATCGCTAATTTGCCGACCTGGGATGAACGCCGTTTGTGACGAGTGTACCAAATACGAAAGGGAACCCTTGAGTCGATTAGCCATAATTTTTGAGATAACCTTGAAAATGACGTTACAACAAGAAATAGGCCGAAAATCCGCAGCCTTCCGTGGAGTTTCCTTTTTTGGAATAAGAGTGATGAAGGTGCTGTTAAGGCCCTTGAGAAGCCGCCCCGTCGAGAAGAAATCTTGAACCGCTGAAGTGAAATCATCACCAATTACGTCCCACGCCGCTTTGAAAAAAGCCGATGTGAAACCATCCGGGCCCGGAGCTTTCTCATTTCCCATGGAAAACAGTGCCTCTTTGACCTCATCTGCAAGAACCGGTCGAACCATGTCATCCGCATCCGCCCGATTAAGGCGACGGGTAAGGAATGGTGCAAGGTCGTGAGATGCAACCGGGGAAGAACGGGCCGACTGGCCAAGTAACTCATGATAGAACCGAAGCAGCTCAGCTCGAACTGCTGGCTCGCCCTCATGGAGTTCCCCATTATCCCCCTCGAGTGAGAAGATGCGATTAGTGGTCCGTCGTAATGCTACCTTTTTGAAGAAAAACGCCGTGCATTGGTCCCCATCCTTAAGCCACGCTAGCTTTGCGCGTTGAGATAAAGCAGACTGCTCCATGTCAATCGCCTTCGTGTACATCGCTCTACATGCCCATTCAAGGTCATGAAACCGTCCCTCATCAGGATAGCGACTAGCAAACAACTGACTGACATCAAGAAACCGCTTTGCCTCACATACATTTGCCGTGAGATTACCTTTTTCGCGTCTTAGCTGTTTGAAAATAGGCTTTAAAAATTTCAGCCGATTTACCAACTGAAACATCGGAAAACCCTGAATAGGCAACCCCCATGCCTGCTGAACATGCGATAAGAACCTCGCATCACGAATGAGGAAGTTCTCAAATCGAAAGGACACTCTGCGATCCCTCTGTGGTGCTGCGCCAAGGACAAGCGGGCAATGATCCGATGTTGCAGGGAGATGAACATGGTAAACCGTGTTAGGAAATCGAGAAAGCCACGTCGGGTTGCCCAACATCCGATCCAGTCGTCGCCACACACCCGTCGTTGCACGTTGTTGGTTGTACCACGTGAAAAGTTGTCCCGTCGAAGGCAAGGTCACAAGATCAGCCCGAGTAAGGCAATTGCGCATGTCATCCATATCTCGTGGATGAAGAGCACCACCCCTTCCGTCGGTATCGTCAATTATAGCATTAAAGTCGCCCATAACAACCATGCATCCTCCACACGAGCCAACGAGTAAGAAATAATATCCTCCCATAAATCCATTCTCTGCTCCCGGCGATTTTGACCATAAATGAACGAGATGAAAAACACCTCACGCGTCGCAAGCGAAGTCACCTTACAATGGATAGATTGGGGTGATAATCCCACAATAGCCACATCAAGATAAGAAGGATCCCACCCTACCCAAATGCGAGTGGCCGGCCCCGTGTCATAATCAAAAAACCACTGCCATTGTGATCGTATGCCATGAGAAATTCCGCTGGCATTCATATTCGCAACCCTCGTCTCCAGAAGACCCACCAACTGTAAATTACAGCGCTCTAAGAACTCTCCTACCGCCCACCCATGGTCTCGTTTATTGAGACCCCGAACATTCCATACGCCAACCGGAATCATGGATCACCCACGTCCTGGGCTGCAGCTGCTTTAGGGCCCGTAGTAGTGATCATAATGGCATCCAGGTCAGGTATTTCGTGAAGGACAGCAAAGGGATTAGCATCTTTTGCTTGAGCTACCACATGTTCTTTGCCTAAGCGATGCGCGTGCTCCTCCCGAGGCGAGGAAACCTCGTCGCCACCATGTGTATGAGCGCTCATTCTATTGACCCGATTGTCCCGGACCCGAGGGGAGAATCCCCCAGCCACATGCACCTCGGTCGATGTGGATGGTTCCCTAGAGGGTGCGACCTCTTTCGTAGTGGTGACCAGCCTTCGAGCTTGCCGCCCCTCCGTATGCATCGGCCTCTGGTTCGCCCGCACTGGCTGCGGTTGTATGGCAGCCAAGGACTTCCCCGGTCTCTTAGTTGTAGTGTTCTTTCCCTCTTGGCGATTCATAGGACAGGAAGTAGTGGAGTGAGTCCACACAGCACAAGTAGCGCACTTCGTTGGCCGCCACTCATACTCCGCCCTCACTTGTACTACGCCAGCCGTCCCACCATGCTCCGTAGGTATGCGAATCTTAAACTTCTCCACGAATGGCTCGTGAAGATTCTTCATAATACAAACCCGCGCAAAGTCGATACGCTCCATATTCGTAGTGATGCTATCCGTGAAGAGGGGACGGCCCACCGCGCTAGCAACGATTCCAATACCCGCCGGCGTCCAGAATTCCCCCGGCACATCCCACAATTTGACCCATAGAGGCACTTCGACATGGTCCCTCTTAGCGAATGACATGCCTGGTCGCCATATCTCAAGAAACAACGGTTGTCCCTTCATTAACCACGGCCCACCCTCAAGGACTCTGTTCATTGCCTCAGTTGAATCAAATCTGAACTTGAAAAAACCATTAAGCGAGGCTCGCACCTCGATAAGACCAGCCCATGTAGATCGGAAAAATCGTTCGACGTGTGGGAAATACGGACGTCGCCCAAGAAAGTAGCCAACAAGAGTGAACTCCCATCGCGCAAAACCCTGACGAGCCACCTCCCATGTAGGAGCTACTTCAGGGATCCCATCAACAATAATCGGCGGCGTATATTCCAATGGAACACGCTTCGCCAAATCTGGAGGACCTCTTTCAGTCAACTGTCCATTCTTAACCACCGTGGCGAAGGTCGGTAGCCCAGTTGGTGCCGTAGATGTCACCGGCGTCGAATTATCCAAGACAGTCATGATGGCCGCGTCGTCCCCATCGACATTCGCCACCTGCATTGGGTCTGAAGTTAGAAGGCCGACATCAGAAGAAACCGTAATCGGGGAATCCTCCACATCCATCCTCGATCAGATGAGGGTATGTTCGTCAGTGGATATGTTCGTCACTGATGAGGGTATGTTCGTAATCGGCGTCGAATTTTTCCATTACTCACTGATGAGGGTATGTTCGTCAGTGGATATGTCTTTTTCTTAAGGAAGAGAAGAAAGATTGCAAGTCAACTCTTCTATTGCCAATGATTAGCTAAGATTTTGCTATTCTTAATTTATTTGTTAATCATATAACTGTATACTCGTGCTTCATACTTGTGTTTTTGAGTAATGGAAACAATAATGAAATACTATGAGATGGGTAATTTTTCTTTTAGAAGAGAAGAAAAATAATGTCAACTCTCGATTGCCTATGATAGGCGAAGATTTTGTTTTCTTTTTCTCTGTTTTTTTTAGAATCATATGAATAGACTTCACTTTCGTACCTCTTTTACTTTAACCTATATCTTTAGACGGATTGATTAGTACGTATTCTACAAAGGAAATCACATTTAGGCGGTATGGTATGTTTGGTCGAATGTATTTTGTACAAATCATGTTACTGGTTTCAATCGAGAATTTCTTGAAATTAATAAAAACGTATGTCTTAAATTCTGTTCAGGATGTTGATCAGAGTCGTCAAAGTTTGGGTACAGTTAGAAGTTGCGAAAGTGTTCTAATTTTGACAAATATGAAACAATACGATGTAATGTACATACGTACATGCACATGTAAGAGGAAGAAATCCCTGGGCTTTCGGATTAGAGATGAAATTATTGGACCCCTATATTTCTTGCGTAAGAAAAAACATATTCAATAGTGTATTCTGTCATTACCCTAGAAAGTAACATTAGTAAACAATTATATTTCCTGCGAGCGATCCACCAACTACATCCTATGCATAAATCATGGAAAATTACGATGATTATTATTATTATTATTATTATTGTTATTATTATTATTATTATTAGTATCCATCCGCCGACATGTGCTTAAAACATTAATATATTAATTGGGTGTTTGTTGCTGGCGATCCAACGTCACTGCGATACTCACATCACCGTAATGTGAATATCACCGTGATGTGGATTAATGTGATATATCGGTTGTATCTGTTTTATAGTGATATTTCATTTTGTATATCAAGGTGATATTAGAATATCGTGTTTGTCTAATCACGCTGATGTGTGGGACGGGGTGATATTGCGTAAATGTCATATTTAATCCTATGAGTAGGTTATGTAGATTATGTAGATTATATATATATATATAGATATATATATATATATAGATTATATTTACTTGATAATAATTACTATTTTAATATCAAGTTTATAATCTTAAGAATTAATAAGTTTTTTGTATAGTTATTAAATATATTTACTTCTTGTTAAATATATTATTTAAGATTTAAATACTTTAATTATAAAATATAAATAAGGATGATGCTTAACTAACGGGTAATGTTGTCCAAATAAAAATTTGAAGGATCACCTCATCACCGTGATGGAGATCATTGAGCTTTTTCGGTGTGGGGTGATCCAAAAGGTATAATATCACCCTCTTTTCATCACCTAGGCTATCCTTCATTACAGTGACGACTCATCGTTTAAGCTAAACAAACATGGCAGTTTATAGCCAACCCTCACCTTGATCGAATAGAATAAATATTTTAAGTGTTTCTAGGAATATATTATATATATTCGGTGATAGAGAAAGGATTTGTTTGTTGGGCGATCAAAAATACTTCTCATACAAAAATATTAAGAACTATAGTAAGGCAATGCCCGAATCCTAATCATATAGATGTTGATAGACGTATCGTTTTCGTTTTCCCCTTAACACGACCGTGAAGTGCATACTGCATGTAATGGTGACTTTTGAAATTTTATACTTCGAAATCTTTACACCATTAAAAACGTAGCTTCTTTTTTCTTACGACTTATAAATCTAAAGAAAAATATATCACTGTTAATTTATTTCATTGCTAAACATCATTCATTTGATTTAATTAAAAAAGACAAGTGAAAAAGGAAAAACCCAATTGATACGTACATTACTTTTAATTTAATATAAGAAACAATCCTCGGCTGTCACGAGATGGCAATTTTTCTAGCTTTAGGTATAATAAATCTGCCCGAAGAATTCTCTCATCTCTGTAGTAATAATCTGCCCGACGAAGAAGACAACGATGGCTTGATACAGATCAAACTCATCATATCATATCCACAAGGACCTAAATAAATTAACTACAAAAGTATAAGTAGATCAGTTTTTCCGACAAAAGTTGGCAAAAAAAAAAAAAAAAAAAACACTCAAGCTTGAACTAACCAATAACGGAACGGATAGGATAGTTCACACAAGCAATCATCGATCATCCAAAACAACACAAAATACAAATCGCACATCACTTCTTTTTACCCTTGTTATTACCAAGCAGCTCATCAGGAACAACCTTAAGGAGCTTGCGCTGCTTCGACTTTGCAATCTTCTTAAGGGTATTAGGGTTCGTAATCTTCTGCAGCTTCGTGCCCGACCTCAAGATATTCTCTTGCTTCTTCTTCTCCCTCTCTTCTTTCCTCTTCCTCTTCTCAACCTTGTTAGCCCTAATCTCTTCTTTAAGCTCCTTCATCCTCTCTTGGTAGGCCTTCTTTATCTCCTTCTGCCTCGTTCGCTCCTCTAAAGTCGTCTTCTTCTTGCTCACATGAACAGCCGACGATCTGTGGGTTCTCACTTCTTTCCATTTTCTCCCAGAGACTTTCCCAGCTATTACACCGTCGTAGGTGGGCTTCCCAAACGAGGGCTTGTTTGGGTTGTCTGAGGATTCGATGGCCTGGCGCTTGGAAGATGGATTAGGGTTGTCCAAGTCCATTGACGTTTCTTCTTCTTCATTGGGTTGGTTTAGGAATTGAAGCTTCTCTGCTTCTTGTTCGGCTCTCTTGCGTTTTAATGTCTTACCACCAAAGCCCTCGTCTAGGTTGCGAAAATCTATGGTACAAGCCATCAGCTTATTATATTATTCGTCTGAAATTTGCGTACAGAA
This sequence comes from Craterostigma plantagineum, assembly GCA_027422505.1. Classification (NCBI taxonomy): domain Eukaryota; kingdom Viridiplantae; phylum Streptophyta; class Magnoliopsida; order Lamiales; family Linderniaceae; genus Craterostigma; species Craterostigma plantagineum. The sequence continues at coordinate 117,258 of JAPQWV010000879.1, forward strand.
AAAGAAGCCTGCAAATGCAAAAAAGGAGGAAACGCAGATTCAGCAAAGAACTAACCATTATAAAAAAGCTAAAAGAGAAAAAATAGGCAGATAATTTTTTTCCCAACCATAATGAAATCTAAGCTCGATCAAAAGGGGGTAAAATCAAATGCTCATTCCTTCTTTCCCACTAAGCACTCGAAACTCCCCAAAGTAGCTAAATGACACCCAAAACGAGGTACTGAAATCAAGATTGGAAAATCTTCGCAACTTGAGCTCTAATCAGAAACAAGCACAATTGAGATGTTGCAACGAAAAACGAAGAATTTCAAGATGTAAGAAGTTCGGTAAGCAGATATGTCGATGGTATCGAGATAAAATCCCGACGTTAACAACAACCGGCCAGTAAAACTTCTCGTGAATCAGTATAGCTAAAGCCGATGAACGGCAAGTCAAGGACAAAGGGTACGCTGTCAACCCTTCCTTGGAGTACGTTTAGCTAAGAATAAACAAAACCAAGCACAAATCTTCTAAAAATTAAGACGAAATCAAAACAACATCATGCAATTACGATCCATTTACCTCAAATACGCAACTCGTTATCAACGGAGAAAAAGGCTGCTGTCACCTTATCGGCGGTTACTCGAAGGAAGAAGAGGATACAAAGTATAGTCTTCTTTCCTCTCCTCTATATAAAGCATTATGAAACCCTAACCCACTGACATTGGGCCAAACATTGGGCCAATAAGTTGGGCCATAAATTGGGCTTGTGTCTTTTGTCAGGTGAGTCTTAGAACAGTAAAAACCGTTAATTCTGAGTTTGTAAGAGAAATAGTCGGCCGAGATTTTTTATCTAATATCATAAAATCGCTAGGCGACAATAATCACAGCAACCAATCGACGACCCAAGAAGACCTCTGTTAACCAATGCCGCGTCGCACGTGAACACTACCTCCATAATTATCATCAGTTCAGTTCTATTAATAAAAGAGTAAAAGAAAAGTAAATTCCACGTCATCATTAGCTTCGTGGGAGGTGCGACACAGATTAAAACCTCCCCTAACCTCTCTCTCTCTCAGTAAAAACCTAGAAACACCATTAACACAATTTAACATCATCCATTCTCTCTCTCTCTCTCTCTCTCTAGAAATGAAGAAGCTCTATCGCAAAGGAACGGTCCACCCAACGCCGTCAATCGTCTCCGACCACCTCCTGTCGTTCCTGCCGGCGGTGATGCTCGCGTTGACCGTCGCGCTCTCGCCGTCGGACAAAGAGGTACTGGCTTATCTGATATCGTCCTCTTCCGCGACCAACTCCACGCACCAGAGAAAGAGGAGCGACGACCACGCGCCGAGCTTCAGCTGCAGCTGCTTCGGATGCTACATGATTTACTGGGTAAGGTGGGACACTTCGCCCAATCGACAGCTCATACACGAAATTATCGATGCCTACGAGGATTCTCTTCTGAAGAAGGAGAAGCGCCCCCGCGCGAACGGCGCCGGCGGCAAGAAGGATAAGAGGAAGGGTAAGAACGTGAAAACGAATGGAAATTTGCTGACTGATGCTGTTGTAGGGTTGAAGGAAGAGGGGACTAGCGACGTGGTGGTGTTGGTTAGTAATAAGGAGGAGTGTTTAGGTGAAGAAGCTGTGAATACTGAGGATGTCGGTTTGGCGGCTGATGAGAAGGAGGATGACAGCGTGGCGGCGGCGGCGCCGTCGCCTGACGAGGCAAAGGGATCAGTGAGGAGGTTCGTTAGTTTTCTCGGGGAGAGGATATGGAGTGGTGTTTGGGGCTAAGATAGCTCTCAAAAGGTGTGTTCTGGATTTTTGCCCTCTTTATTTGGTTTTGCTTTTTCTGTGCTTGTGCTTGCATAGCTTATAAGCAGCAGCTGTTGCGAGTTCGTCTTTAGCTCGTGGCTTTTTGGAAATGTGGGATTGTGAAACGTATCTCCTACTGTGTAAATTAATGGAAGTCCTTGCTTGGTTTTTAGTTGAGTTCGTTCCGCTTATACTTATTACAACAACGGATGTGCATATTTTGGAGGTCTTTTTTATGCTAAGATTCTGATTTGGTATTGAGTCTTGCCCATTCACTGTCGCTTGCATTTAACTTGAATTCGATTTCTGATATCTTCTTGTCTTGTTTGTATAATTTCTTCTGAAATCTGCATCAGATTACGTGGCTTTGAACATTCATTTGATCAGAAACATGCCTGAATAGCTTATGTGAATCTCTGGTAAACAAACATTTAATGTCTTCTCCAGTATATATAATTTACCTTCGTCAAAAAGGTCTGAACTTTGCACGATTTTTGTAAATGGGAAAAAAATATCTGAGAATTTTATGGGCGAAAATTTATTGGCTCACCTTACATATCTCTGTCTTTGTGTTGATTTCTTTCCTTTTGTTTTTCTCGGTTTTTGTCTTGTGCTATGTGAAGCCCATAACAATAATCGTTGGCCTCTTCGTTGTTATCCTATGCATTGTCTTCTTGTACTGATCACTGATGCCCATAACAATACTTATGAAACAGTGTTCTTAAGAGTCATTACCTTAAGTTATATTATGTGTGTTGTGTGAAAACTTTGAGCAAGAAAGGTAGTCAATGTTGATGTTGGTTTGCCAAGAAAAAAGAAAAAGCAATTACGAAATTTAGGGCCCATGTGATGTTTTTTGGGATTCTCAACGGGTCAGACCCGGCTAGTACGGGTCCTATTGGGTTTGTGGATCGGGTTTTGCATGAAGATGATTTATTATTGCACATAAAGGTGGGAGGAGGCGAATATCATTAGGCGAGGTTCCTTACCCCACTATGTTGCGTTGTTCCTAATCTTTGTTAGTTTAATATAATTTGATTGAACTGAACCTGCGATTGAATGTATGTCTCGTTTGTTTTATTCACAAAATCGCACAGTTAGGTCGGCTTCGATCAGAGCAAGGAAAGTAGAGGTAAAGAAACACTACATATACTTATATTTTAAATATATTTTTGAGGGTGGAATATCTAGTCTAGTCTTGCTATAAAGTCTAATGTCTGTCTGTCTACAACTTATTGGGAATTAACTTTTTACCAAGTGCGTTGGGCCCAAAGTACGTTTAGACAAAGTAGTACATAAATTTGGAGCCAATATTAACCTATATTTATAGAAAAGATTATTTAGTTCTAAGCCTTGTTTTGTGGGATTTAAATTGCTAATAATACTAAACCCGAGTATTCTCTGTTTGGGCGATTTTGGGACGTTCATTCTTACAACACTACATGAGAAAATAAGAAAATACTCCATTATCCCTCCATATAACGTATGCAAGGTGTACTGTTCTATTTCCATGTTACTTAATGTTAGACAAAAACAAACCGCTGCCGACAAAAGACGATTCCTCAAGTGTTTGTACCTGCGCCTTCATAAGCAAGCAACTCATTACCGCGCACGAAATGAATAGTTATTGCAGGAGAGACCATGATACTGTTCATAAACATAAACACATCCAAGCAAAATAAATAACAATCTGTACATTGTAACCAACTTCCCCATATGAACAGTTGACAAAACAGAAAAGAAACAAGGAAAAGGGGCCTAATATAGTCACAATCTTGATAAAAAAAAAAAAAAAAAAAAACTTCACCACCATAAATTTCGATGTCTTGTTTCTTCAGTATTCTCCAAAGCTGCACCCAACGTGCTCTTGCGTGATGATATGCAGTCGTTCCCTCATATGAGAAGACGACGGATATGAAGGAAGGTTCAGTCGGTAAAAGCACGTGTTCGAAGAGGGTAAGCAATTGGAGTCCTGAGAGGATTTATATATGTAGAGCTTAGACGACAAACCCTTGAAGCCTTCCACTGGTAAATACTTGAGCGAGGCCCAAAAGAAAAGGAGGGTCTTTTTCTGCTCGCAAGTCATACCCTCCACAATCTGCAGAAGAAAAAAAAAACAATGATTTCAGTACATTACAAGAAATGGAGTGGAGATACAAGCAGAAGACATCAATATTCAGAAATCAAATAATGCCGCTTACTTACAGTGAGATAGGTAGTCATTCGATGTTTCACAGATACAAGAATTATATGCATGTTCAATGGAATGAATGATAGGGATATGAAAAGCTTAGCTCATTTAGCAATGAAGGTGCTTCAGAAATTCATAGTTGTATTTACAGACACCTTATTCAAGGTTTGTTCTGGCCCATTGTAGCCCCATTTCAAAGAAAAAAGCAAGAATTAAGCACAGAATAACACAGTACCACAAGAACAAGGCAGCCTGTATAATACACATACCTCCCAAAACCAAGAGATCTGATCACCTGCCTGTTCGAATCCCCGATACTGCGTATGAGCTTTCCAGTCATCCACGCAAATCGGTTTGTCGCTTCCATAGAGCATCATGTCAAGATCTTCTGCATTCAACCACCGAAAGAAGGAATATTGGAGATGTCTCGAGCCCGCAATATCAGCAAAGCCTTCGGCAAACTTTGCTACTTGTTTAGATATAGACACGACAAACAGATGCCTGATGAGAGCAGCGATGTAATCCTTCCTATTCCTACTGTTAACGGCTATGCTCTTTCCATTTGGACAGAGCTCGACGACCTTCCTCTTACCCAGCTCCTCAACCTCGTGAACGAAGGTCAGCCCTAATGCGTCTTGATCGACCATCTGGGGATCCATCTCAAGAATCTTCTTGCAGCTGCTGTACAAGTAGGGATCTGCGTCTCTTATGTCCTCTAATGTGATGTCGCTGCCAGCCAATTTGTTGAAGAAGACACGATCAAGCGCAATACCGACTTGTATGTTGTGCATCAGTGCTAAAGCAATCAACCTCCCGGAGAAGTTGAAGTATTCGAGGTGTAAAGGGTCCACCTTTGATGCTGCAAAAGACAAAAAAACTGGCAATAATCACACTTATCGAGTCATGTGTTGTTGTATGCAGAGGATCACAACTCAATGGAAGATTAAATATTCCAGTGAGAAGGCGAGACAGAGGAAATTGCAAGTGAATCTTAGTGCAGTCCAAGGTTCCTTGGTATATCATATTCAGGAACAACCTAGTCTCTTTTCATGGTTTATGAAATTCTTTTTGAGGAATTACAGAGTACGTATTCGTAGCAAGGTGAATCATGATAACTGAGACAACAACTACAATTTGTGTTTTCACCAGCGCCTTTCACAGTTTAATTGGTTCGAAAACTCAAAGCAGGTATGTTTCAGTAAAAGCAAAACACAACGTAATAAACAGGCAAACAGCAAGATCGATGCTCATCCAACTTATCTGCCAACAAGATCGAATTTAATAGATCTAAAAAGTGGACAACAAACCAGGATTAGGATAGAATCTCCTTCGATCAGTAGGACAAGCCACGAAAAGTGCGTTTTGAGGATTGAAAATGGCTTGGCAGACCAACAAGAACCATTCCCTCAGGACACCTTGCCCAGTGGCCTCCTCGTTCTTGAACTCCATGAACAAGCCACTGCGCAGCGATTCTGGTTCTGCATTTCCAACGTACTCGAACGACTCGGACAGCAACTGGGATCGGTCGATAAGCATCTCATGGTACTCAGCAAACTGTTCTTTCATATCTGGGAGCATCATCATCGCCAGATGGTGCCTCGCCTCGAAACTTATCGCCTCCTTGAATTGAAGGATCCACATATTATCATGGCCCCTCTTCGCATGACTTACAACAAGATAGTTCAATGCACTACTCCTCCTCTCCATAACGCCTCCAAACAACTTAGCACCGCTGTAATAAAGCTTTAAGGTTTCGTAAAGCTCCCTCAAGATATAAAGATACTGATCCGAATTGAAGGCACTGGCCCACTTGTCCATCTCCGACTTTAGCTCCACGCGCTCCTGAATCTTCTTCATACAAACGTCCATCTGGCGCAACAAATTCCAGAAAAGTTCGTATAGAGCGCAGGCTTTCTCCGAGCAACATGGAAGTGGTTTGACCAATTTGTCGTGAGACGGTATCCTAATGGGTCCAAGCCAACTCTTTTGAATCTCATTCCTAAGAGGCACCAAGAACGTTGCTAGATCCTTCACATCTTCCATTCTCGTAATGAGCATAGGCAGACCGAGAGATAGTTTAACTGCCAATTCGCTAACGAATGGGAAAATCTCTTCAACTCTTTTCTGATTCTTAACATTACACTTCAACTCCATGCACTCGCGGAACATGGCTCCCAAGTTGCTACGGCAGAAATCATACAGGGAATCCTCCGAACTTATCCCACGAGCCCTCAGCAAGCTACAAAATTCCAAGACTACCTTGACGAACGAGCAGTGATTCTGCTGGGGCACCTTGATCCTACCCATGCTAATGAAATCACGGATCGCTTCATCAGCCATATCTCTATTATGACTAACAGGCGACATATAAAGCATCACCAAAGCAGCAGCTGCCAAAGACTCGCAAAATACTTTCAGATGCCCCGAACCTCTACAAGTCGGGTTGAAATCCCTGTCCAGCATCATCGATAAGTACTCCTCGAGCATCGATTTAACGCGTCTGTCCCTCGGGCCCTCATCATCAGCGTTGAATGAGTGAGTCGCGTCAGATATTGTGGTGGTGTTGTTGTTTAGGTCTAAGATGAGTGCGACGACGTCGTTCATCAGCTGCCAAGCCCTTGGGTACCCAGTGCTACGCATCCTCCCTATAAAATGCAAGGTGGCGTCGTTTTCCACGCCGCACTCGCCCAGGGTTCTCTCCGCCTGAAGCTGCCTGCCTCTGTATATCAATCCCTGGCCGGCCAGGCAAACGTTGGAGGTGGACTCAAGATTATCGTAGATCGATTGCACCGTCTCGGAGGGGTAAGCGCGGACGACCAAGGTCTCGCCGAACACCATGCGGACGAAGAATTGGAGGCGCCGGGGCTCCTGGATGGTTCCCTGGGAGACGGGGACAGGGGCGTTTCCGTCTTTTCGCATCCTGGTCGCCGGGAGAAGGTCATCGCTCCGCTCGTCGAGCTTGCGTTTGTTGATCGGAGGCGGTGATGGCGTCAGCATCTTAGGTTTTCCACAGCGAAAAAAAAAAACCCTAAGCAGCCATCATCATCATCGTCGTCCAGCCCAAGCCGAGTTTTCTAATTGATTTGGTCAACGTTTGCTTAAACGAGGAAGAAATTGAATGTAATTCTCAGATAACCTTTGCCTTTTGTCTTTTCTACTGGCGGAGAGAGAGAGAGAGGACAGTGCGACTGTGAGTATTTTTTCTTTATTATTCCTATTTATTTGAAAATTACAATAAGAGAAGAGAGGAGACTCTTGAGCAAAGCGAAGTAAATGGAACTCACTCTCATATCAGTATAAGATAAAGACATAAAATTGTCATTTGTGAATTGTGATGAATTCGAGTATTATAATATATTTGCAAAAATTCTAAAAATTAATTATTAGTGGCGAATTTAATAAATTATATGCTAAAAATAGAATGAGGTAGTTATTATGAGTTTTAAAGCACGTTGTTAATAAGTTCTTTTTAATAATTGATATACTAAAAATAGAATAATGTGGTCATTATGATTTAATAGGTTTTTTATCTTTTAATAGTAATTAAAGTAAAAAATTTTGATTGGTGAATTTTGGCAGATCTACTCGGTATGACCTCTCCAATGATCTACGCAGATCGGCTTATCACTTCCATAGAGCACCTTGTCGAGATCTTCCCCAGTCAAGCACTGAAAAGAACGACTTCTGTAGTTTTATCGAAGTCGCAATCTCTACAAAACCGCGGACAAAGGTGGCACTTTGATTACTTATAGACTCGACGAATAGGTTCCTAATAAGAGCATCGATGTATTCGCCTCTATTCGTACTGCTCACAACTATGTTTTCCCTGTCAGGGCACAGCGCGACGAGCTCTAACGGAGCAAGGGGAAATTGTAGTTATTTCCTTTGGTGCGTTTGGTCCGCGGAAATCGGCGCGGAAAAGAAAAGGAAGGTGTGGTGGTACGCATCGAATCAATGTACATTACGGTTCACGTGTCGTACAATCATATTTTTTCTTTTATTTTCCACGTTGAAATCCACGAACCAAACGGAGCCTAGGTTTCCGATGGAGAGGACAAACTAGAGGTTAAAACATGAAAATTCGAATTGACTCGCTCAGTTAGGATGATATTGATGCTGAAGGATTTGCAGATCGTTATATTAGCTTCAATCCCCTTCATAAGCACACTTCACAAGACGAGAAGAAAACAAAGCGAAGTCTACTGAAATCTGAAAAACAAAAAATTCGAAACTATTACCATCCCATGAAAATAGATAGAGAGCCCTCAAATGAAAAACTATCGCAACGAAAAATGACTGTAACTTCCAAAAAATCACAATATCATCGCAGTATAGTGCAACTGGTATGGAACAAAGTCTTCCCTGCCCCATTATAACAACCTACAAGCAATTCAATAGTAAAAACAAAAGAAAGTAAAGATTCCTTGCAAATTTCCTCTCTTTTTTTTTTTTCTTCAGCCTGCGCCGAAGCTGTAGCCTACGTACTCTTTCGTGATGATATTTAGTTTCTCCCTCATGTGAGATTGCGAGGGATACAATGGGAGGCTCAGCCTATTGAAGCACGTCCATGCAGGTGGCAAGCAATTCGAGCCCGTTAGAGATTTGCATATGCAGAGCTTAGACGCCAAACCCTTAAACCCTTCGATTGGCAGATATTTAATCGACGTCCAGAAGAGGAGTAGGTTCGCCTTCTGCTCCAAACTCATACTCCCCACAATCTGCATATTGAAAGAAAAACAAAAATAATAACGATATTGACCGGTATCTATCTATCGTACGTTATAATGTGGCTCGAAAAAAACGGTTACGTTCAATGAATATCTAACGAAAGGATTCAACGGTCTAGCGGGAAATCAATAAATTGAGCATATTTTAAGTGAAAAAAAAAAGAAAACGTCTGACGCGCCGACGATTTCAATATAACTAATCGTCGATGGTACCGACGATTTCAAAAAACTAAGTGTCGGTGCTACCGGTGATTTCAAGAAACTAATTGTCGGTGCCAACGACGATTTCACAGGAAAAGAAAAACAAAAAATTTAATGGAAATGTCGCCAAAAACGAGGGCCATCGTCGCCGACCAGGGGCCGAATATGGTTTTGGAAAATTCAGCCCAGTAGTTTGAAATGATGATATAGAAATTCATGCAGCAGGTTTTAGTTGTAAGAATATGTTAAAATATAAAAACACTTCCTTTGTTCATTAAGCTTTTCTTGTGCCATATAACATTTAAAAGAAAGAAAGCTACCAACTCTATTCCACCATTAACCAAACACACACGCACACACTGCTAAGTGAATATTATTCATAATCATACCTCCCAAAACCAAGAAATCTGCTCATCAGACTGAACAAATCCCTGATACTCAGTGTGAGCTCTCCAATCATCTACGCAGATCGGCTTATCACTTCCATAGAGCACCTTGTCGAGATCTTCCCCAGTCAAGAACTGAAAGAAGGACTTCTGTAGTTTTATCGAAGTCGCAATCTCTCCAAAACCGCGGGCAAAGCTGGCACTTTGATTACCTATAGACTCGACGAATAGGTTCCTAATGAGAGCATCGATGTATTCTCCTCTATTCGTACGGTTCACAGCTATGTTTTTCCCATCAGGGCACAGTTTCGACGAGCTCTCTGTTTCCCGAGACTTCGATCTCGTGAGAAAATGTGAGACCCAAATTGTCGACAGCCTCGGGATCCATCCTGAGGATGTGTTTGCAGCTGTTGTATGTCAATGGATCTGTGTCTCTTATGTCCTCAACTGTGATGTTCTCGTCGTCGCCGGCCAACTGCTTCGCGAAAACGCGATCGAACAGAATCCCGACTTCTATTCTGTGCATCAGAGCTAAGGCGATCATCCTTCCCGAGAATCTAAACCCTTGGAAGTGCAATGACTCCTCCTTTGATGCTGTGAAATGGTGGTGGAAAAAAGAAAGCACATCAAGAAAACGATCTTAGCTCATGCATTTGTTGGGAAAATCGGAACTCGTTCTTACCACGATTAGGGTAGAATCTCCTCGGATTATTAGGACAAGCAACGTAGAATGGCTTCTTAGTGTCGAAGAGTGATTGACAAACCAAGACGAACCACTCCCTCACCACGCCGGGCCCAGTCGCCTGCTCGTTCTTGAACTGCACCATCAAATCACCGCGAAGTAATTCTGGCTGAGCAAGATAAACGTACTTGAACGAGTCGGCCAACAATATCGAACGGTCGACGACCATGTCGTAGATCTGTCCGTCCACCTTCTCGGGGAGAATCGTCATCGCCAGGTGGCGCCTGGCCTCGAAAGTAGTCGACTCCTTAAACTGAGAGATCCACGAATTGTCTTCGCTCCTCTTCGCGTGGTTGACGATGAGATAGTTCAGCGCCTTCGTCCTCCGCTTTATGAGATCTCCAAACGATTGAATGCCATCGAAGTAGAGCTCGGAGATGTAATAGAGCTGTTTTAGGATGGAGAGGTGATCCTTGACAGACAGGTACTGTTCGAGTTTCAGAGGCACTCCGAAGAGGACGATTAGCTTCTTACCGTTGGCCTCTGCTTCGACGTAGTCGTCGATCTTCTTCAGGCGGTGATCCATTTTGCCCAACAATTCGGAGAAAATAGCGTACAATGAAGAAACTTCCTCGGAGAAGGAGACTTGGTGTTCTTCGTTAGAGAATGGCAGCTTAATCGGCTCATTCAAGCACACCAAAATAGTGTCGATTTCGTACCTGAGAATCCTAAAGAACACAGATAGATTCTCCAAGTCCTCTAAGACCGGCCCCAACGGAGAAGACAAACCGTTGGATACTTTCTTGCCAATTCGCTCACGAATGGAAAGACCTCATTCGCTCGATTTTGAATCTTCGACATACACCTCAACCCTATGCACTCTCCCATCATTTCCCCCAAATTTCTGCGGCAGAAAACGTAGAGTGAATCCTCCGCCCCCGAATGAACCCTAATCGTGTTGCACAGCTTCAAGACGGTCCTCAGAAATGAGCAGTGATTCATCTCCGGCGCTTTGGTCCTTCCCAGAGATACGAAGTGCTTGATGGAAGCTTCGGCTGCGTCTTTGTTAAGCTTTGGGGAGAGCCGTAGAGCATCACCAAAGCCGAGGGAGCTGAAGACCTGTCGAATAGCAGCAAAAGCCTTGCGACTGAAGGCGGGGTGAGATTTCTGGCCTGCATCATCGATAGATATTCTTCTAGCATCGATTTGATGCTTTCTTCCTTGCTGAGGATTGTCGATTCTTGGTTTGTGGTTCCCCAGTTGTTGCTGTGTATGTCCAAGACGAGTAAAACTACGCCGTTTATCAGCTGGCGAGCTCGTGGGTGTTCGGCGCTGTGTTGCATCTTTGCTGCCAAATATAATGTGGCGTCGTTTGCCACGCCGTGTTCGGCGAGGGTGAGTTCGTCTTGAAGGAGTTTGCCTCTGTATATAAAGCCGCGGTTGTCGTCCTTGGAAGATTTGATTTTGTCGTAGATTGATTGTACGGCGTCGGAGGGGTCGGCGATGATTTGAAAGGTTTCGCCGCCGATAACACAGACGGAGAATTGGAGGAGTGGTGTGGGTTGACGGACGCCGCCGGCGAGCTGGGTTTTGGTGGTGGAAGACGACGACGGAAACATTTTTCTTAGTAGGCGTTGGTTTGTGGTGAAGGGAAAGAGAGAAAAAAGGTGATGGCAATGAGAATTTGTTTCACTTCAGAAGAAAACAAAAGTGAGGTTGGTAGAGAATTGATATCAGTTCAAGAAGAAAACAAAGACAGAGTAAGCAATAATAATAGTCCTACAATTCCATTTGCTCAATGTTTCATTAATGAAATCTCCTTTCTTATCTCGACTAATTAATTAAATCTCCTTTTGAAATCTCATACTATTTTTCATTTATAAAATCTCCTTGATTTCATTGATAACAGTTCTTCCTTTCAGATTTTTCAATTATGAAATCTCCTTTTTTACCTGATATTTCATTAATAAATATCCTTTCATATTAAAATCTCATTCATCAGCCCTTGGTCAACTTTTATATAATTAAATCTCCTATCACGTGAATATTAGTGGAACAAATGATTTTCCTTATAAAAATCAAATAATATTTACTATTCTAACAAAGCGAAACAACGTGGGCTTTTTTACTGTATGTGGCACAGTATATCTCTACTCTTCTACTAATGTTGAAGGACAAGGTGAATTAAAAAGTGATTTTTAATGTATTTATTATCAGAATTTTTCTCCAATTAATAATTGACATAGAATAATTAGCTTTTAAATTAAAATAAACCAATCATCATCTCGCATTTCTATTGTCACATTTATCATTTTATTTTTAGTAATTATTGTTTAATATTTAATAAATAATTATACATTATTATATAGCACACACAAGCGTTTAGTAGTATTTATTTAGCAAGTCGAGCATTTTTAAATTCTGTTTTGGGTCAAATCTTCTTCGTTGCCTAACTATGATTTATTAATATAACCATATTGGCCAAGTTGTGTTGCGATGATATAACCACCGTGACTTTTAGGCAAATAAAACAATACCAAAAATCATTAAATTGATGTTCACCAGACAATTAACATAAATCAGTCTTTTTATGCATCATCAAAACTTAAATAACATAGGTGGAACTCACTCAAAGAAGAAACCACTCTTTTCTTCAACTATTAGCTTCATGTTATCCCTCGACACTCTGCATATCAGTACAGAAACAATCGAAGAATCGACTCTCCACGGAAACATCAAATTGCACCACACCACCGTATACTCCGATACGCCTGAGGATTATTCATTCAAACAAAAGTCATGCTTTCATTCAAAGGATTGTATTTTGGTAGTAGATAGAATTTAGTGCTTTCTAGTTCAAATCATAGCAAGCAAGAAAGGCTCGAGTCTTTAGTATATTCGCCGGCTAATTTCGTTATGGTGTGCGACGTTTCGAAATTCCTGAAGTCGTTGTATCTTCGGGATTGCGACAACTGAGGCACTGAAATACGGGGCAATAACGCCTTACGGAAAGCGTACGACGTACATGCCTCGACTTTGACTTGTAGCCGAAACTATGTCGAATTTACGAACCACCGAACAGACGCCCAAAACACCGAACCAACAAAAAATAAATAGGAAGCTCCCTATCATAAGTTCCAGCCGCTCGGTATGGTATGGAGAGCTTGCCTGGTAATCGCGAGAATGATTAGGAAACATCAAACCTATTTGAACCGCTTACAATACAATAGTCGTAGCATAACGTAAGGCCGTAAGTCGAGGGGCAGCCATGTTGGAATGGAGCAATTTTGCAATGATCTCATAGGTCTCACTGTAACAATATATAATCTCATCTTTGTTAATACATCAGTCCTGAAAAATGCATATCAGATTTCTAGATAATTTTTCCATGGGCTTACATTGCTCATTATCTATGTTTTATTACATTTCTTCGACTCCCCAAAATCGTAAGCGTCCACGTCTTACGATTTTACTGGAATTTTACTTTGAGTTGCTACAACACACTCGAATTTATACGGATTTTACTCGATATGGAGGCGCGATATATTCGACTCAATCACACCACTAATTTATACTAGACACTTCCATTAATCTAGAAATGTAGTTTAAGAGACATTTATTAAACAACTTAGACTTTCAAACATATCTTTCTTCAAACTTGAACTTTGACACCATTTCCAATCCATGTCTCTTCACTTCTGGCGGTCAACATTGCTAATTAACTATCATTTAACAAAAACAAGGCCGTCGTGCGCCAATATAACACCTAATACAAGCAATTCCATAACGAAGATGAGATATGCACCTACTTTTTCTTTGAAGATCTGTGAGTTGCGCACCATAATAGAATGAAAATTGCGTAGTTAAAATTTCCTCTATTTTTTCAGCCTGCACTGAAGCTGTAGTCGACGTGCTCCTTTGTGATGATATTGAGTTTTTCCCTCATTTGAGATTGCGAGAAAAATATGAAGGTACGCTCAGCCTATTGAAGCACGTCCACGCCGTTGGTAAGCAGATCGATCGAGAAGCTCATCAAATCTTTACATATTCAACGCTTATTATGCGCAAACCCTTGAAACCTTCTATGGGGAAACACTTTCTCGAAGTCCAAAATGAAAGGAGGTTCGCTTTCTGCGCAGTGACATACTAGCAACAATGTGGAGAAAATAACGCTATAGGAAGTCAATATTCGGATCAGAATACCTCACAAGAACGCTTGCAGCTGTTGTATACACACGGATCCGCGCGTCTCTTATGTCTTCCACCGTGATGTTGTCTTCGTCGCAAGCTACTTGCTCGGAGGAGATGGGATAAAAAAACGATCCCCGATTTAATTTGTGCATCAATGCCAAAGCGATCATCTTTCCAATGAAGCAAAAACCCCGTGACGAGCGAGTACTCTCGCCTCCGCCCTAGTAGATGTGATATACTTTCTCCAAATCTGAGAAGTTGGAGCATTCTTTCGCTTTTTCGAAGCATTTTTTGTTTGCGCTCATAAAACAACATCAGCGGATTTATCCTAATCATTTATGTCGCACGTATATGCGCTCAACGGCCGCTTTGATTTTTAGGTAAAAGCGCTTATTCAGCGCACCTCAAATATAACACCTAGCATAAGCAATTCGCTAATAATTTGAAACGACGATAAATATGCAACTACTAGCCGACATGATCTTGCAATAATATTGAGCCCTTCCCCTCATGTCGAGGATATAAAGGGAGTTTAGCCTGTTGAAGCATGTCCACAAAGTAGGCAAGTTATTTGCAACCATTAAAGCTTTACATATCCAAAGCTTATGCGCCAAACCCTTGAAACCCTCGAATGGAAGATAATTTATCGAGGTCCAGAAGTAGATAAATTGGCCTTCTCTTCCAAAGACATACTCTCCACAATCTAGAGAAAATAAGGCTATCAATATACAATAGATGAAGCCCAAAATCGGGGAAATTCAGAAAACATCAATATTCGGATACCGCGGGTTGTGAACATCAGAGGTAGCTTATTGTCAGACTGTATAAATCCCCGATACTCGGTGTGTACTTTCCAGTCATCTAAACAATTGTTTTGTCGCTTCCGTAACTGAAAGAACGATCCTTGGAGTCGTAATCGAAGTTGCAATATTTGCGCTATAGATACAACGAACATGCGCGTAACGAGAGCATCAATATATATATTCCTTCCTATTCCTACTATTTAGCGCTATATCTTTTCCGTTGGGACACAAATCGATGCTAAAAAAAACGCTATGACTTCTTGCAGCTTAGATTTGAAAGTTCATTGTGGTATCGAAAATCGAATTATATTCTTTCTTACTCTCGCATCATGTTCTTGAAAATTTTCCATTAACTATTAGAACCATATCCTAGGGTTTCTCTGGATATAGCTGCATACTTGTAATGTGTTTATAGTAGTAAGAATATATTGCAGTATATCTCTGTTGATAACTAATGTGTACTATCTTCATTTATAACATGTTGTATATTGCCTTCTTTTTCTTCTCCATGATTGTCGTTGTTCTCCTTGGACTTTAATTTCCCCTACTTTGGTGTGTTTTTAATAAATTGTACTAGTCGCGTCTTGATTACGTTGTAATATGTTTTTCTTATATGAAAAATAAATATATGATGTGCTTGTAGTTCGAATATCGTTTAGCACTAGTCGAACTATTCACTTCAACACTTCAATCAGATGCAGTACCCGTTCACCAGACCACTTTAATCTATTTGTTTGGCTTGACAAAATAAGGGCGACAAATGTCCCTGATGTTTAGGACATGGACGCTTTTGGTCCCTTATGTTTTGAAGTGTCACTTTTAGTCCCCCAATGTTACGAATTTTGGGCCGTGTTTGTCCCTCGATTAACTCAATCGCTAATTTAGACTGAATTTAACACGTTGGAGCATATGATCTTCTTTTACTCAATTTAAAACCTCATAACATCTTATTTTTCGACTTAAATGCACATTAACATCATTACACATCACATTTAGGGAAGGATTGGCGACATTGAACTTGAGTTAAATGTGATGCTTAATAATGTTCGCGTGCGTTTTAGTCGAAGAAGATGATGAATTATGAAGTGTTGAGTAAAAGGAGATCATGTGCTATTATGTGTTAAACCCCGTCTAAATTATTGATTAAGTTAATCAGGGGACTAAAACTGTCCAAATTTGCAACACTGGGGACTGCAATTGACACCTTAGAGCATGGGGAACCAGAAACGCTCATGCCTCAAAAATTGGGGACTAAATGTTGTTCTCCCGAATTTAGATAAGTTTTAATAGGCTCCAATCTCATGCATCTATTTCACGTTCTAGAAATTCATCTCATCTCAGCCTGAAATATCAATATTGAATCGGATGAATGCAGATGGACGAACCTTGAATGAAGCTGACATTGTATTAACGAAAAAAAACCCTAGAAAAAGATACTTACCACCGAGCTTCCCAGACATTCAATCATTGTAGTTAGGTTCCTCCTTAAAATCATAAGCTCCTTACATTAAAAACCCTTTTATCTTTGATTCTGATCATGCAAGAAATGCCTCGCCTTAAAGAGTAGTAGCACAGCAACCCACTACTATCATATATGAAGTTTATCACTTTGTTGGAAGAAGAAACCAATAATTAGATTCCAAACCTACAGCTGTATAAGAAATGAGTGAATTTATCTTTGCATGGGGAAAGACAAATCACCTTCTTGACCAAAGAGGATTGTTTCCACCATTATATAAAGACACATAAAAAGTTTTGCTGTTTCTCAGCTCGCACCGAAGCTGTATCCAACATAGTCTTTTATAATAATATTTAATCGCTCCCTCATGAGAGAATGCGAAGGGTACGAAGGGAGAGATAACTTGTTAAAGAATATATGTAACGTCGGCAATAAGCAATCAGAATTCGTCGAAGATTTACTGATGATTACCTTAGATGCCAAACCTTTGAACCTCCAATGGAAGATACTTGATCGAGGTCCAAAAGGAGGATCCTTTTCTGTTCTGTAGACATGCTTGCCACAATCTGGAGAAATAAAGGGTATCAGAAAACATCGATATTCAGACATATCTTTACAATTAATGTGCTATAGAAGTTTATTTTTAGTTAATTATGTTTTTTTTTGGTTCTACATTAACATTAAGAAGATTAAACTTATGAACCAAACAAGCACATATAGGTTAATATTTATGAGATAAATTCTCATTTACTACGCACACGAAGTTGATATACTAAAACATGTTGGAAAGAATCCTTGGAAGCACCGGCAAATTTCTGCGAAAAAAAAAATGCATATACAAATGTCGAAGCACGCCCACGATCTCAACATAACAATCGTTGGTGCTACCGACGATATCAATACTATTTTCCGGTGCTATCAACGATAAAGAAAATAAATGAAATGAGATTCTATGATTTCTTTAGAAATATGAAGTGCTGGCCATTGTCGTCTCCGAAAAAACACTGTCACGGTGGACTATGGTTACGGAAGTTTAGCCGTGTTGGAATAATTTGTTTTTCGAAGGCTCGTTGGAATATGATGCTATAGAAATTTGTGCATCAGTTTAGGGTTAGGGTTGTTGAAACGAAAAATGTAGAGCGAGACCCTTGTTTTGTTTATCATTTCTCTTGTACCACATAAAAGTGGAAAGACATAAGCTACTACATAGTGAAGCAAACAATTCTATTATGCAATGTTCAAACAGCACTCATTCAATGAATATAATCATAGCTCCCAAAACCAAGACATGTGATCATCTGAGTGAACAAATCCCTGATACTCGGAAGGAGCTTTCCAGTCTTCGAGAAAATACCACTTTGTCAGCCTACGCCGAAGCCATGGCGTACGTGTTTTTTTGTGATGATGTGATTTTTCCCTCATGTGAGATAGTGAGGGATACGATGGGAAGCTCAGCCTATGAAGCACGTCCACGAGGTTGGGAAACTATTTTGAGCAGCCCACCAAAGATTGCATATGCAAAGCTTAGACGCCAAACCCTTAAACCTTCAATGGGCAGATGCTTTATAGACGTCCAAAGAAGAGGAGGTTCGCCTTCTGTTCCCTAGACATGCTCCCCACAATCTGTGTGGAGAAAAATTATAACGATATGATCAGTATATCGTACGTAATAAAACCGAAGTAGTCCAAAGCTCAGGAAAAAGCGGATAACAACATAAATACTCGGACAGTAAATGTGGCAGCTTCAAAAAGATTCAACAATCTAGAACGAATCCGCCATTTTAAAAGTTAACCAAAATGTCGGAAGCACCGACGATTTCAATAAATAATTGCCGGTGTTACTACCGACGATTTCAATAAACTAATTGTCGGTGCTACCGACGATTTTAAAAGAGGGCAAAAAACGAGGCCTCCGTCGTCGACGGGGAAAATAGCGGCAGGGCCGAATATGGTTATGGAAAATTCATACAACAGGTTTGAGTTGTAAAAAACATGTTAAAATATCAAAACATTTGCTTTGTTGTTTTATCAAGCTTTTCTTGTGCCAAGTAACATTTCAAAGAATAAACACTACAGTTAAATATAGAAGGCAAAAATTCTATTATTCCACCATAACACAAAACATACAAATGCTAACTGAATAATATAATCATACCTCCCAAAACCAAGAAATTTGCTCATCAGACTGAAACAAATCCTGATACTCGGTATGAGCTCTCCAATCATCAACACATATCGGCTTATCGCTTCCATAGAGCACTTTGTCGAGATCGTCCTCGCTCAAACACTGAAAGAACGACTTTTGCAGTTTCATCGAAGCGCAATGTCTGCAAAACCTCGGGAAAGCTGGCAACTTGACCAGCTATAGAATCGACGAATAGGGACTTAATAAGAGCCTCGATATATCCCCTCTATTCGTTCTGTTTCACGGCTATGTTTTTCCCCGTCAGGCACAATGCGACGAGCTCTCGGTTCCGAGACTTCGATTCGTGAGAAAATGTCAGACCCAAAACGTCGACAGCCTCGGGATCCATCTCGAGGATCTGCTTGCAGCTGTTGTACATCGTGGGATCTGTCTCTCTTATGTCCTCCAACATTATGTTGTCGTCTCGGCCAACAACTTCACAAAAAGCGGTCAAACAGAATCCGACTTCGATTCTGTGCATCAACGCTAAGGCGATCATCCTTCCCGAAAATCTAAACCCATGAAGTGCAATGAATCCTCCTTGATGCTGTGGCAATGGTGTGGGAAAAAGATAAGCACATCAAGAAAATGATCTTAGCATATGAGTTTGTTGAAATATAATATATAAGAGAATTTTAAAAGAAATGATACACCCCCTACAAGTTAAGATTTTAGATGAATGGGCATTTAACATAGTATCGAGTTTACGATCAAATAATTATTTGGTACAAATCCTCACGCCCACTCATTTAAAAAAACATGCACGTCTGAGGGTAGATAACAAAGAAATCAGTATATACGTGAGGGGACGTAATGGAGTATAAACTTAAAAGGAATACCCCTGCAAGCTTAAGCACTTAGGTGGTGGTCATTAAAATTAACCAATCAGTACCCAGACAAGAAATTTATTAAGATATAGAGAAAGAATGATGAGATAGGAACAAACGCGTTCTATTGGGATTAGGGTAGAATCTCCTCCGATCATTAGGACAAGCGACGTAGAATGGCTTCTTAGTGTGGAAGATTGCTTGGCAAACCAAGACGAACCACTCCCTTACAACGCCGGGCCCAGTCGCCTCCTCATCCTTGAACTGAACGATCAGATCACCGTGAAGTAATTCTGGCTGAGCAAGATAAACGTACTTATATGATTCACGCAGCAACCTCGAACGGTCGACGACCATGTCGTAAATTTGGCCGTCCTTCTTCTCTGGAAGCATCATCATTGCCAGGTGACGCCTGGCCTCGAAAGTAGTCGACTCCTTAAACTGAGATATCCACGAATTGTCGTCGCTCCTCTTCGCATGGTTGAAGATGAGGTAGTTCAACGCCTTCATCCTCCGCTTTATGAGATCTCCAAACGATTTGATGCCATCGAAGTAGAGCTCGGAGATGTAATAGAGCTCCTTAGGACGGAGAGATGGTCCTTGACAGATAGATACTGTTCGAGTTTGAGCTGCACTCCGAAGATGACTACCAATTTCTTCCCATTTGCCTCTGCTTCGACGTAGTCGTCGATCTTCTTCAGGCTATAATCCATTTTGACCAACAGTTCGGAGAAAACAGCGTACAGCGCCGAAACATGATGTTCTTCGTCAGAGAATGGCAGCCTAATCGGCTTATCCGAACACCCAAAAATAGTGTCGATTTCGTACGTCAGAGTCCTCAAGAACGTCGATAGATTCTCCACGTCTTCCGTGGCCGGCCCAGTCCAAGACAAACCGTTAGATACTTTCTTGGCCAACTCGCTCACGAATGGGAAGACCTCCTTCGCTCGACTATGCTGCTTAGGCATACACTTCAACTCTATGCACTCGCCCATCATTTCCCCCAAATTGCGTCGGCAGAAAACGTACAGTGGATCCTCCGCCCCCGAATGAACCCTAATCGTGTTGCACAGCTTCAAGAGGGTCCTCAGAAATGAGCAGTGATTCATCTTCGGCGCTTTGGTCCTTCCGAAAGATACGAAATGATTGACCGAAAGAACAGCTATGTCTTTGTAAAGCTGTTGAGGAGAGCCGTAGAGCATCACCAAAGCGGTAGGAACTGAAGACTCGTCGAATAGCAGCAAAAGCCTTGCGACTGAAGGCGGGGTGAGATTTCTGGCCTGCATCATCGACAGGTACTCTTCTAGCATCGATTTGATGCTTTCTTCCTTCTTGCGGATGCTCGGTTCTTGGTTTATGGTTCCCCAGTTGTTGCTGTGTATGCCTAAGATGCGTAAAACTACGTCGTTTATCAGCTGACAAGCTCGTGGGTGTTCAGCGCTGTGTATCTTTGCTGCCAAATATAAGGTGGCGTCGTTTGCCACGCGATGCTCGGCGAGGGTAAGTTCGTCGTGAAGAAATTTGGCCCTGTATATAAAGCAGTGGTCGCCCTTCGAAGATTTGATTTTGTCGTAGATTGAGTGTAAGGCGTCGGAGGGGTCCGAGCTGATTGCAAAGGTTTCGCCGCCGATCACATGGACGGAGAATTGGAGTTGAGGGACGCCGTCGGTGAGCTGGGTTTTGGTGATTGAAGACGACGACGGAGACATTTCTTGGTAGTATAGGCGTTGGTTTGTGGTGAAGAGAGAAGGTGGTAATTGTTTCAGTTCAGAGAAAAACAAAAGTGAGTTTGGTAGAGAAATGATATCTCAGTTCAGAGAAAACAAAAAACAAGTAAGCAATACAAAGCCATTACTTGCCACCTTTAACATTTTTGGTCAACGTTTCATTAATAAAATTACCTGGATTTTTAATTAATGAAATCTCCTTTTGAAATCTCATACTATTTGTCATTTATGAAATCTCCTTTCTTATCTTGATTTTTCATTAATGGTTTATAGATTTTTCAATTAAAAATCCCTGTTCTTATCTTAATTTTTCATTAATGATTTTGAACTTTTTTTATTACAAAATCTCATTTCTTATCTTGATTTTTTCTTTAATAAAATTTCCTTTCAGATTATTAATTCTCAATAATAAAATCTCCTTTCTAGTTTCCCGCTCGAAATTCGAAATTATTCATTAAGATTGGTCAATTTATTTGATTAAATTCTCCCTTCACGCGAATTAAATACCAATGGAAAATGAATTTGAGTGTATTTAAGTCCAATAATACTAGGTCTATATTTTTGGCACCATAGTATTCTCTTAGACTATATTTATCCATGACTTCCACAACCGGTCATAAGAATAAAATATTAATTTCTCTCTCCTCCACATACACAACCTACACCTCAACCCAACCTAATTAATTTTCAACTTTATCAACAACCCAACACAATCCATTATGTTTATATTTTATAATTATTTAAGTAGTATTTGAATGCTTTTTACATTATATGATATAAAATTTAGATACTTTGGTCATTGAGAAAAATATAATATGAATTATGATAGATTATAGAATGTGGTAGAGAAAAAGATAATTTGAAATTGTGATTCAAAATATATAAATATTAGTCTCTATTTGTAGAGAAAAAATCATATATTTTGGTAGTAAAATAAAATTACAATTTTAATATATATTACATATATCGTAAAAACCATAAAAATGGTGTACATAAAACTGTGCACAACCGGTTGGTCGACCAGGTTGGTCCACCACCGGTTGTGAATTAAAAGAATTCTTTAGCTTTATTTTAAATTGTTTTATTCAACGACTGGTTGTGCGGTCGTTGATAAATATAGTCTTATAAAACAAGACACGAGTCAACTTATTCAAAATTTCGTTTGTGCCTTATCGGGCCTACACGCCATGTGCACATAGAAAGTGTTGACCCACATAAGTAATGGGGGTTTCATCATAAAACCAAATGATAATATGGTAGCCCATCAACTCAAGCTAGTTAATCTCCAAGCTAGTTAATCTCTTTCCAATTAACTAATTTGGAATACATGTAACTTATTAGGATTATCTACGTTAACTATTCCAAATTACGATTTCGCAGTAGACATTTGTTGGGATATAACTGTAAATCTATATAAACTTGTTGGTACTCCCCATACTGCCAATTACTTTAAGGATGAAGCCCACTATTATGGATTTGGCCTATATGTGATAAAAAAAACTAAACATTTAATTCATTAGTCATGTTGGGCCTTAGTTATCTAAACCCTCCTAAATATAAAACTATGAACCAAACTAGCATGGTTTAAGGATTTTCAAGGTGATTTAGGGTATGGTTAATTGGTTTATCTAAAATAATGGTTTATATATAACCACTTTAAACACATGCAGAAAGGCTTAGATAAAGACACATGCTCAGATGTGTTCATTTGAACCACTAACCGAACACACGTTTTATTTATATTTATCAATTTTTTATATAATTTTTACTTATTAAACCCCATATACACCTATCAACCAAATGACCACTTAATCACCTGTTAATCAATAATAACAATGCTTGTTTGATAGTGTGGGGATTTTAAACGCGGATTTCATGCATATTAACGTGGTTGGTTCGTAGATTTATTTAAAACATGAATTTATATCTAACAATTCTGAACTCATGTTCAAAATGAAGACACCCCCCAAATGTGTACCCACTAACCAAATATAAATCTATAACCTAAACGAAATTTTAAAACAAAAGCCACAGTGAAATGTATTAAGTTTTATTAATTTATGATAACCAACCACCCATTTTTAACACTAAGCACATTCATTATTACTCCAAGTTGAAAGCACAAAAGCAAAGATCCATCACAGTCCAAAAACACACAAAGGTCCCCAAAAACAACACACAAAACATCTTTATAACAAAATAGCCTCAAACTTCACTCACCAACACCCATGAGCTAGATAATAGATTAGCAGCAATCTCAACCCTACTACTACTTACTGCCTAAGCTCGGGACGAACGAAATCAGCATCGGGAGGCACGGAGATATCGACTGTGGGCCTCAGCCGTGCGCACGCCTCTATCGCACCGTGGACAGAGTCCGACAGGAAGTTCCCGATCAGGTCGCGGTTCACGAGGGCCCCACCGTCCACCGCGACGAGGGCCTGCTGGGTCAGTATGTAGTCGAACCGCGGGGCCCACTTCCTCGAACCGAGGCGAGCCGTGGTCGAGCAGTTGTCCACCATGAAGGAGACGCCGCGAGCGTGCATGAACGGGTTCAGGGAATCCACCGCCTCGATCACGCTCTCTCGTTTATGATCTCGGAGTACGAATGGCCTTTCCTCCTCAGGATCTCAATCTGATTTTCCAGTCGTTCGTGCCCGCCCAAATAATTATTATTATGACGAAATAATTTTGGGAAATGAGAGAAAAAAAAAAAGAATATTAAATCACCAGGAATAAGAAGACTACCTGGGCCATCATTAATGCCACGAAGACGCCGGCGGTGAAGGGGTACAACGGTCCCATGTCGCCAGCTGGGCGAGTGGAGCGAACTCTTTCGCCAACTTTCCACATGCGTGTTTGGTCGATTTTGCCCATTGGAAATGCGGGCAGCCCTTCCTTTTCCTGCATTTAAAAAAAACATAGATTGAGATCCGAAAAAAAAAAAGGATAAGGTTATCAGTCATAACGTACATAAAAGCGACGGCCTGCTAAGACAACGCTCCTTATCTCACTTCCACTTGCTACATCTTCGTAGCATTCGTACAAGATATCCATGCAAGGGTAGTACGAAGCACTGTAAGCTGTCTCGAACTCTCTTTTGCCTTCGTCGCTTAGTGCATTATACACCGCCAACATACCCTGTGATACAAAGTCAATGTCAAACGGACTAATTAAAAAAGGGAGAGGAGTTGAATCAAGAAAAAATAGATTAACCTGTGTTGAGATTGTCTTGGATATCACTCCAGTAATGCTTTCAACGGTGTTCTTGTAAGCAAGATCCTCGTCCATTCCATTCTCTGTGTACCTTCTGAACAAGCACTCCACAACGCCATGTACCGCACCGAGCAATATGCCTAATGGATTTACGTGCATAAAATTCTTCTGACTAAGATGAGCTTGAATCAACAAAGGCTAGGTGTGAAATTACTTACCACGCTCCCCGAAAATGTCACTCTTGTATTCCTGCTCAAGGGTTGTTGCAAAAGTAAATGGGGAACCAAGAGCAACTGACCATCCAAGAGCAACGTTGGTAGCTCGTCCATCAACATCCTTGACAAGAGAAAGGAAAACTCTTAATAATATTACGTTGATGAGTAACATTTTCACCAAACCAAACAATATAGTATCAAAGAATGCTGGTCACAGAATCGTAAGAAGCCAGCATTACCTGGTGGACAGCAAAACTAGAGTTAATACCAGCGCCATTAACTTCCTTGCCTTGCACATACAACCGTCTCACAGACGGTCCCATCCCCTTGGGGCACACAGCGATCACACTGATGTTTTTGGGAAAGTCAAGGCCAATGGACTGCAAGTGGCCCAACAAGAATCCATGGGACAGCCCGAGTATGCTATTTGGTTTCATGTGCGAAAACACTTGCTCATAACTATCAGCCTGCAGTAGAAAAAGGTATCGTAATTGAAAATGGCGAATTAAATATCATCCTCATTTGTTCATTTCAAAGAATGATGCCTAAAGCTACACAAAAAAAAAAAAACACTTCGATCTAGAAAAATGCGGCCAAATTATACCTGAGCAGCATCTGAAATCAAGAGCAACACCAGATCACTGCCAGAGATAGTTTCCCAAATGTCACCTAAAGTCCCGTTTTCCTCAGTAAACCCTGCAGCTCGGGCTTCTGCAAATGAACGAGAACCTCTCCTCAGACCAATCTGCATACATAGACATACGGAAGAGAATCAACAATTACAATTTACTGCAGAGGCTAATCAAGTAGTAGCATTGTTGAAAGATTGTGGAAAGCAATACAATAAGCGGTACCTTCACCACAATATCAGATTTAGCCTCGGACAGTGAATCCCTCAAATTCTGAGCTTGAGCAGGTCCCTGCATGAATTGAAAATTATCATTAGTACCGACGCAATAAAATTAGGCTAATATCCCTAGCGAAAACAAACTTAAGATGTTGAGTTTCATTATATCTTGTGAACAGTTGCAAGTAAACGCTCAGTGGTGCAACGAAAATTCCACCAGTGAAGATAACCTAGGCATTATCTTTGTAATAAAAGAATGAAAGATATACAAAGTTCCTAATATTCATAAAATAAACGGAACAAGAAAGACATGCAAGAGAATGATAATTCTTTACCTGCGAGCCCCAACCAATAACACCAATCTGCTTAATACCCTTGAACGCATCAGGCAACTGCTTGAACAAGTGTCTCCCACCTCTCACAATGTACTTCATGGCCCAACAAACAGAGATTCAAGCAGTCAGTTGCTAAATAAGCATAAAACAAAATGATATGGCACGAATCCTAGCTGATTATTCTTTAAATTCAGAAAACAAGTTTTCATCTGCCAATATTTCAATGAAAGCAATTTCGAAGGTAAAAGATAAACAGATCCAAAAACACCTCACCGAGCTGAATTTGTCCATAACATTACTCATTTAGATGTGTCCATACACGCAAGCAAAAACGTATCCGCTAACCTCATCGTGACCAGCGAGGTTAATTTTCTCCTTCTCGAAAACAGAGGTCTCAAAGTCGAGAATTGCCGGCGATTTGACCGCAGGAGCTGAGACCATCCGAGCCGCGAGGGACGAACCCGAAGCTGACCCCGAGCCTCGCATAGAGGCGGCGCGGAGTGGCTTAAGAGAGGGAGAAGAGGACGCGAGGAACCCCAAGGGGAGAGGAGATACTTTCCGTGCCTCTCTTAGGGTTTTCGAAGAGGCTGCTGCGGTGGCGGTGGTGGAGGAGGAGGAGAACGAGGTATGCGCCGGCGCCGCCATTTGAGTCACTGATGTTTAGAGAGAGGCGTGCGAGGGTTTTACAAAGGTAGTGAACAAAGGAATCCAAGTGGATTTCACAGTGCCGTATACAATTTTTATACTGAGAAGAAGAAATGTATGTGCAAGTGCCCTCACTTGCCTTTTCAGATAATGTTAGGGTCATAATAAGGGGTTTTTAATTAAATAATTAAAAAAAAATCAATCATTAATAAAATAAACACAAATGAAAATCATTAATAAAACAGACATTTTCGTCATCCAAGTGACGAGTTACTAACTCGTATCTTGGGAATACGAGTTACTTGTCCACGTGGGCAACATGGCATTTCATTAACTCGTCATCTGGGATGACGAGTTACTCTTTTTTTTTTTTTTTTAAATTTTAACTTATTTTATATTTATTACTTATATAATCCACCAATCATATATCATCGTTATCACATGTATTTTACATAATAAAAATCATAAATGCATCTAATTTATTGTTGTTTCGCGATGATTAAATGATATGGATATCTTATATTTTTCGGATATCGAAAATATTTAATTATTTTTATAGTGAAGTTGCTGCTAACAGTATTGTTTAAATTTGTATTTAGGTATATGCGAGGGGTATTTTCGGTAGCTCATAGAAGTCGATTAGTCGTATATATATATGATGTGTATATATCTATATCAATCCTTCTGTTAATCATATAAGAATATATTTTTTTAAAACTCGTTTATTTCTCAATATCTTATAAAATAATTAATATTTTTTATTTCGAAAAATATAAGATATGCATATCATTTTAATCGTCGCGAAACAAACAATAATTAGATGCATTTATTGATTTTTATTATGTAAAATTACATGTGATAACGATGATATTATATTTGGTGGATTTAAAGTAATAAATATAAAATAAGTTAAAATTTAAAAAAAAAAAAGAAAAGAGTAACTCGTCATCTGGGATGACGAGTTACTTGAAATGCCATGTCAGCCCACCGTGGACAAGTAACTCGTATTCCCAAGATACGAGTTAGTAACTCGTCACTTGGGATGACGAAAATGTCTGTTTTATTAATGATTTTCATTTGTTGTTTATTTTGTTTATGGTTGATTGGTTTTTAATTTTAAATTAAAAACCCCGTCATAATAATATCAATAATTTTGGAAAAAAAATAATATAAAAGTTTATTTAATTATATTTTTAAATATTAAACAATAAAAAGTAGACAACAGGTTCAAAATATATCATGAAATCATATTTAAAGACGGATAAGTTATACTAGTATCATGTGCACATTCATACGTGCGTGCTATCTAATATAAGATCTTTTATTAACTATATAATTACTAAAAAATAGAAGGGTAATTATGACATAAAAAATGCATTGTAGCGGTGATTTTCTTTTAGTTACAATTTTTAATTGACAGACCAATCTTACTGCTTATAGCTACCGCTGACGCTTAATAAAAGAGTATATATATGTAATTTAACAATTTTGGATGCGGTTTATTTTGTGGTTCTAATGTTAGAGATTAATGTATTTTATTAATAGATGATAAAAACTGTGCAATTTTTTACTAAAAGAACTATCTTTTAGAGTTAAGTTCCAGCTAAATCTATCAAAATTGCATTTAATTGTTTTATAAATGACACCCTTATTACATTCTCTATTAGAAATTGAATGGTGCTTCTGTACCACGATCTAATAGGTAAGGGCGAGCTTCCGCTCACCGTCACTCGAGTCATATGTTCATGTTATGTCGGTCATGCCGCACGTGAGGGGCATGTTGAGATTATAAGTTGTGTTTTATCCCGAATCGGATAATTCAAGCCACTGTATAAATATACATAAGATTATTTATCCTAATTGATTTTAAAAAGGACTCCTCGTTTTCTAAACTGGTATGTGTAACATCGATTAAACCTACCACGAAAATTAACACAATCAATCCCTTCAAGAATTCGATGACGAAGCTCACCCATCATCAACAAAGAGACCAATAAGCTTAGTTTCGTAGTAAAAAAAAAATACAATCTTTATCCCATACTATCCAAGAAATCAGTCCACGTGTGCAGGTTCTATTTGACGCCAAGATCATCATAATATTATCTGATAATGTCCTCCCATCCCATCTCTCCAATTTCACACCACAACTCGTAAGCCCCACAAATCTAAAATCTAGCCTCTAGACGCACTTATTTCCTTTGCTTTCATTACCATTCATTACCAGAAATTACCATACTACTCCATAATAAGGGAACTTAATACAAAACCAAAACGAGAAGCTCCTTCAATGGCTGCCCAAGCATTGTTTCTTCTTCATCCATTTGTTCTTCGGCCGACGCCGCTAGGCAAATCCTCGGTTCAAAGCCAAAACGTTACCCTTCAAGAAAGTCTTCCTTTGTCGTAAAAGCTGCTTCTACTCCCCCTGTTAAGGTACACGCACACTATTACACAGTACCTCAAAGAGTGACTAATTAAAAAGACCGCTTCACCTAAAAGATAACCGTGAAGGAAGGGAGAGTCATTTTTTATAATTTTATATAGTTTATTTCTAAAACGCTCCACCATGTTATAATATTACCAACACAATCTGTAATTTAATTTAAATGAGTGACTTAGGGATTCATATGCGGACTGGTACGCCTAAAAGAAAGTTAACCACGAACAGAACGAGTCACTTTTTAATTTTGTATAGTTAATTTCCAACGGAAAAATTGCCAAATGAAGATCAACTTCATCATATAGTTACTTATTTTGAAATTTCTCACAGCAAGGAGCAAACAGGCCTCTCTGGTTCGCCTCCAAGCAGAGCCTTTCCTACTTAGATGGAAGGTGATTGGCTTACTTTACACACCTTAACCTTCCTTCAACCCTTCCAATTCCCTACTTTGATTATTTTCCGCAAGAAAATTAATAAATGCCCATTCCTATTTTTTCCCCTTAGCCTGCCCGGGACTACGGGTTCGACCCGTTGGGCCTATCCGACCCGGAAGGTACGGGCGGGTTCATCGAGCCCAGGTGGCTGGCGTACGGAGAGATCATCAATGGGCGGTTCGCCATGCTGGGCGCGGCGGGCGCGATCGCCCCCGAGATCCTCGGAAAGGCGGGCCTGATCCCGCCCGAGACCGCCCTCCCGTGGTTCAAGACGGGCGTGATCCCGCCCGCGGGCACGTACAGCTACTGGGCCGACTCGTACACCCTCTTCGTCCTCGAGATGGCTTTGATGGGCTTCGCGGAGCACAGGAGGTTCCAGGACTGGGCCAAGCCGGGGTCCATGGGCAAGCAGTACTTCCTGGGCCTCGAGAAGGGCCTGGGCGGGTCGGGCGACCCGGCGTACCCGGCGGGCCGTTCTTCAACCCGTTGGGCTTCGGGAAGGACGAGAAGTCGCTGAATGACTTGAAGCTGAAGGAGGTGAAGAACGGGCGATTGGCCATGCTGGCCGTCTTGGGTTACTTCGTGCAGGGCTTGGTCACGGGCGTCGGGCCGTTTCAGAACTTGTTGGATCACTTGGCCGACCCGGTGAACAACAATGTCTTGACAAGCCTCAAGTTCCACTAAGTGATAAATACTAGGGTTTTGTGTTGTGATGGTCTTGTTAAAATCTCCATATCAATTGTACTTGTAATGAGAAGACGGGGGAATATTGAAGTAAATGGGAATTGGTCTAGATGGGTTTTAAGAAAATAGATTCTAAATGTAAAATAAAGACTATTATACTCTTTTATTAATTGGGCAATACAAATTACAACGGGTACGGAGCTGAGAACCAGTCTAAAACTGAAAATCCAATTACAAATGGGCAACATATCCTTAAAATTAAGGTTATTGACTAAAAAGATGTCAAATAGGCTATCTTGATCAAAATCATTTTTTCAGGAAGCCCCGTCCATATGAAAAGCATTAGAATTATTAAAACCATTTTTCATATCAAAACAAAAGTAAAATACATTGTCTACTTCATTACCACCTAAAAAACATTACATACTTAAGTAGATGACATCAAATAGTTCACAAAAGCCACCTCGTCAACCTCTCTAGAAGCCCGCCACGTCATCATCCCGAGAACCTCTGGCACGGGCACCGCCGGCTTCTTGAATGGATTCAGGACCCTTATTACAAGCCGAGCTGCTGCTGTTACGATTCTTGTGGCCCAGGGACTTCACATAATCATCCATCAAGAGGTTGTCGACCGGCCTTGGAAATAGCAATTTTCCCCTGGAAGCACCACCGACCATATTGTACCACTCCGAGTAGTACTGAGTCGCCATTGCATAGTCCGCCTCATTCCCGGCACTCGAAACGACGGAAAGAGTGGCAGTAGCGGTGGTGGGGCGGTAGCAAAACCTTCCTTAGTCGTTATCGCCTAATACAACCGCGTAATAAGAAAAGTTCGATGCATCAGAAAAATTTATTACTACAGAAAGAAAAACAATATGTAGAAAATTATTCACCCGGCCATGATAAGGGACATTATTGGCATGAGATTGAGCTTCAGATACTTTGATTCCACTTAGCTGTTGTGGTGATCTGAGATTGATGATATTGTAAAATTTTTATCATCGATCATATTCTATATGGTGTAATAAGACGTCGACATTTAGTGTAAGACGATATATATATGTATATACCCTATGTGAACTGGTGAGTGAAGGCTTGAAGATCCTTGGCCTCGCATTAGGTTTACCGAGGGAATCGTCGCCTCTTTGTTTGCGCCTGTGATAATTGTTATATATGTTTATTTATATCCATAACTATACGCATACTTCAATGAGATTAGATAGAGAGTATTATAAAGCTTACTATTGTCTGCAGTTGACAAGGTTTTCCTCAACAACAATCTTCTGGCAGTCTTTCCAAGCCTGAATTCTGTCACATTATAACATATAACGTTAGAACACTTCGAATGTATTTCTACCCTACCTCTTGGAATAAATATATGACACCAAAGTATGTACACACCCTAAAGCTTAAGTTTTTAGATGAAATTGTCATTCAGTTACACGTCCAAGGGTAGATATTAAGAGAGAAATCAACCTAGACTTGATGAGCGTATTGGTAATAAAATATATAAAGTTAACTTATGATACATTCCCTTAAAGGTTAAACTTTTAGGTGAAGTAGTCGTTCAACTTCGACACCACCAATTTATCTGTGTCTGAAAAAGAGAACACTTATGAAATCTGGACCTGTAAGTGACTCTTCAGATGGTAAAGGGTGATCCCTTGCACATTCATCAAACCGAGAATCCCTTTCGGAGTTGCTTCTGCAATAATTCAGACCGCACGAATAACAAAAAATATCGCTATGTTACGAAATCGTAAGAATAAACAAAAGAAGCTAATCAAACGAACGATATATATATTTATATATATATAATATATATATATATATATATATATCACGACTCAACTGTTGGGTCCGCCAAGCTCATCGACGGCCTTCAAGAACTGATCGTGAAGCTCCGGCGTCCATCTCAGGCGAGGCCTAGGAAGCGTAGACCTGTAACAGTCATCATCTCCTTCGTCTTTGCCGCCGTCGTTGTTTTTCTCGTGCATTAACTTCTCGAGCTCCGATGCTTCTTCCCTACCACCGCGGATATTCATCGGCTGAAATAAATTAGGTTTATGGGTTAGAGAAGAGAAAAAAAAAAGACAAGGGCTTTCTTTTATATACATGTTTTGAAACCCCATTTTGTCATCATGCATGTTATTAATTAGTGAATGAGATATTTTTACAGGTAGATTTCCAGCTTTATTACACGTTATTATATTTTTGATTTGTAAATATGATTAATGACTGTTATATATATGTTTATATTTGCATGTGTAAATGAGGTTAGGTGAGGGAGTGTGGTGCATGCATGTATATATGTATACGTGGAGTAAAGATGGTAGAGAGGCTTTTGAATCTCTTTCTTGGATGTACGTGAATTAATTTAACAGCTTCGGGTGAAATGAAATGTAAAAAAAAATCTTGGTAGAGTTTTGTTTGCTTCTTCACCAGAAATTTATTGTGTTGTAACTGATGCATTTAATTTTTTCGTAGGGGTGAAAGATAAGTTGAGTCGGCTCATTGAGGCTCAATGAGCCGATGGCTCAACTGAAGCTCGGCTCGAGCTTGTGTCCAAGTTTGTCATAACTGTTGGACAACAGCCATTGGTGATATTCATTTTATTTCTTATTTGTCATTTAAATATTTTTCTATTTTTATTTTGTAAAGACTAAAGCCCATTGAGCTCGAGCTTGAAATATAAAGCTCTTCAAGCTTGGCATGGCTCTCAAATGACCTTGCAAAGAAAATAGGCTTTTTACTATTTATTTTAGTTGGATTGAGATCATAATATTATGTTATTGTTGGTTGTAATATGTATTTACGTTTTTACGTGTGGTGGTTGAACGCTAACTCGTTAAAGTATTTTTAAATAATATATATTTCCACCATTTCTTGGTTTCGCCACTTCATCACACTTCATTATATGCTCGTAACTGCATCAATATACGGGAAATTTTTGCTTCATCAGTTTGCAACTCGCAAGCTATTTTTTTTATATATAAATAGCAAAATAAGAAAAATAAGAGAATAAAATAAATAAAATGAGGAAAAAAAAAGAGCAACGGTGCACAATCACTCTAAAGCAGATATTTTGCTTCACATTGTCCCCGTGAGAACTAAAATGACGATTATAACCCTTCACCACTCTCAACTTTCACCGGGAAACGTTAAATTGACTGTTTCATCCCTATCAGCCAAATAATCAACCGAAATCCCACCAAACCTTTTAGGCTTAAAATCAAAACCCACGTGTAGTTTAGAAACTCATCACCAAAACCCCCTGTGGTTTAGAAACATCATATAACCCCCATCTGTTTTAATAAATGTATCACACTCGCACCATACAATCGGATTTCGTCTTCAGCGCAGGTTAAAAATCATAATCCCATTTTACCCTTTATTTAACATATAACGTTTTAACCTGATTTTACCCATTTTATCCTTTACGTTGAAAAAACCCAATTGAGAAATCCCTAATTTCAAAGTCACCAAAAAGCCTAATTGAAAAACCAAATAAAACAACCACGAGCTTAAGGAACTCCGAACTCAATGAAGCGATCACAACAGCAGATCCGGCTTTCTACAGGCTTATAGTGGATGATTCTCAGATAGATATAGTGGATGATTCTCAGGCTGAGGGTTTTGGTGTGGCTTGGGGTGTTGCTGAGGTCGAGGGTGTTGGTGAGGGTGTTGTTGAGGTCGATGGTGTTGGTGATTATGATTCTGATGCATTTTGGAATCGTATTGACTTAGATGAATTAGAGGGTGAGAAAGGGTGAGGTCTTTTAGGTGGGAGTGAGCTGTTGGGGACATTTTCGTCATTTCCGCTAAAAAAGGAAGAGAATAATCTGTCCCAAATGCATAAAGCGCGCGTTTGAAGCACACGCGGGCAGCTTTTGCTGACAGGGGGGTTTTTCAGATGTGTTTTCTAAACTATGAGGGGTCCGATGATGTTTGCAAACTACGGGGGGTAGCGTGATTTTCAGAAAAACTACAGGGGTGTTTTTAGGACTTTGCCCAACCTTTTAACCAAATTGCGGAAATAGACAAAAACCATTGGTTTACCAATTTACCCTCCATCACATGCCTAGTTGCCAGATACCACTAATGAGATATTATTTATTAATGGCAAAACATCATCACTTAAGATAAACTTTAATTGCAAATTATTATAATATATGTTACGATCATAATATTAATCGAGATCTATTAACCCACGTATTAATCATAAATCCCTATACAGCGTTAAAGAGCGAACACTCTTTCTTCTCTTCTCTTCTCTCGACTCTAAGCTGAATCAAACTCCTTTTGAGTCTTCTTCGAATCTCTTTGAGCGCTTGTTGCTCGGATTTGTTAGCTAATCAGAAATGGCGACCACAATCTCGAGTGTATCTACGACGAAGATCACGGCTACGAAAGGAATTGTCGAAGCAGAGCAGCTCTGTCGTCGTTTGGGAGTTTGTCTTTCGCGGCGTCCGACGTGGCAGGACGCAGGCTGACGTCGCCGGAGACGGTCTCAGTGCGTAGGCGTAGCTCACAGGCGTATTTCCGTTCGTTGTGAAGCCTAAAGCAGTGTCGATTCGCAGAACTCGCAGACTTGTCTCGACCCTGACGCTAGTCGAGTGAGTGCTTAAACTCTCTTCCATATTGGAGGTTAAATTAAGTATGTTAATCGGTTGTTTTTTCATAGTTTTTCGTTGCTGAGGTCTTTTTCATGTTTTCTTTTTTCCTTTTCTGGTTTACTTTGTGATCATCTGCATGGTTTGATGAAATTATGCTTGTAGATATTATTTTTTCTGTGTTGATCTTTTAGATTTGGCCGTGTTCGTTCTTATGTGTGGATCGATTTGAAGATGGTGAGACGAGGATATAATATCTGTAGATTTTCGTAGTACGGATATAATGTGCTGTTGGAAGCCTTTGCTTTTGTTTGAAGTTATTGGTGCCTCTACTGAAGATCCAACGTTTTGCTCCTTTGTAGGCAAATAAGAAAGACTATATATTATTATATACATCTTGTTTCCATCGAGAAGAAGCCTTCTGCCGTTTTAATTCAATTTTCATCTAGACTGATTTTTTTGTGTGCAAATTGAGCTGGTTAATTGATTTTACTATTACTATTACTATTGTGGTGCTCATGCAGAGTGTGTTAGGAATTATTCTGGGAGGTGGAGCTGGTACTCGACTCTATCCTCTTACAAAGAAGAGGGCAAAGCCAGCTGTACCTCTTGGGGCAAATTATCGGCTTATCGACATCCCCGTGAGCAATTGTCTGAACAGTAACATATCCAAAATCTATGTCCTCACACAGTTCAATTCGGCTTCACTCAATCGGCACCTCTCTAGGGCATATGCTAGCACCATGGGTGGTTATAAAAATGAAGGATTTTTGAGGTCCTTGCAGCTCAGCAAAGTCCCGAAAACCCCAATTGGTTCCAGGTAATAATAGTGATATGTCTCATTAACTCCCACCTTCATCCACTACGATGAAGCATCATATGAAGGTCTACAAGTTCGTTATACCGATGCAGTCATTTAACTTTGATCGTTGACAAAGTTTTCTAGCACTAGAGTTATTCTTCAATCTATTTCACCTTAGGTACAGCAGATGCGGTGAGACAGTACTTATGGCTGTTTGAGGAGCAAAACGTTCTTGAGTACCTGGTACTTGCTGGAGATCATCTGTACCGAATGGACTATGAGAGATTCATCCAAGCACACAGAGAAACAGATGCTGATATAACCGTTGCTGCATTGCCAATGGATGAAAAGCGTGCCACAGCATTTGGTCTGATGAAGATCGATGATGAAGGGCGGATTGTTGAATTTGCCGAGAAGCCTAAAGGAGACCAGCTAAAATCCATGAAGGTGAATTTGTTAAATAGTACGTGTTTAGAATACTATTCTTGTTCACTGATGTTAATAGTCATTTTTTATCTCCATTCGACTTCTAAAGGTTGATACCACCATTCTGGGCCTCGATGATAGAGAGCGCAAGAGATGCCTTTCATTGCAAGTATGGGAATATATGTGAAAGCAAAGAAGTAATGCTAAATCTTCTCAGAGATGAATTTCCCAGGTGCCAATGATTTTGGAAGTGAAGTTATTCCTGGGGCTACTTCCATGGGATTGAGAGTACGTAACATTACTCAGATGCATGTCATGCAAAAT
This sequence comes from Craterostigma plantagineum, assembly GCA_027422505.1. Lineage (NCBI taxonomy): Eukaryota > Viridiplantae > Streptophyta > Magnoliopsida > Lamiales > Linderniaceae > Craterostigma > Craterostigma plantagineum. Next base: position 153,412 of record JAPQWV010000879.1, read on the forward strand.
TGATATTATTTTAAGGGCGATTTTGGGACGTTCATTCTTACAACACTACATGAGAAAATAAGAAAATACTCCATTATCCCTCCATATAACGTATGCAAGGTGTACTGTTCTATTTCCATGTTACTTAATGTTAGACAAAAACAAACCGCTGCCGACAAAAGACGATTCCTCAAGTGTTTGTACCTGCGCCTTCATAGCAAGCAACTCATTACCGCGCACGAAATAATAGTTATTGCAGGAGAGACCATGATACTGTTCATAAACATAAACACATCCAAGCAAAATAAATAACATCCTGTACATTGTAACCAACTTCCCCATATGAACAGTTGACAAAACAGAAAAGAAACAAGGAAAAGGGCCTAATATAGTCACAATCTTGATAAAAAAAAAAAAAAACACTTCACCACCATAAATTTCGATGTCTTGTTTCTTCAGTATTCTCCAAAGCTGCACCCAACGTGCTCTTGCGTGATGATATGCAGTCGTCCCTCATATGAGAAGACGACGGATATGAAGGAAGGTTTAGTCGGTAAAAGCACGTGTTCGAAGAGGGTAAGCAATTGGAGTCCTGAGAGGATTATATATGTAGAGCTTAGACGACAAACCCTGAAGCCTTCTCACTGGTAAATACTTGAGCGAGGCCCAAAAGAAAAGGAGGGTCTTTTTCTGCTCGCAAGTCATACCCTCCACAATCTGCAGAAGAAAAAAAAACAATGATTTCAGTACATTACAAGAAATGGAGTGGAGATACAAGCAGAAGACATCAATATTCAGAATCAAATAATGCCGCTTACTTACAGTGAGATGGTAGTCATTCGATGTTTCACAGATACAAGAATTATATGCATGTTCAATGGAATGAATGATAGGGATATGAAAAGCTTAGCTCATTTAGCAATGAAGGTGCTTCAGAATTCATAGTTGTATTTACAGACACCTTATTCAAGGTTTGTTCTGGCCCATTGTAGCCCCATTTCAAAGAAAAAAGCAAGAATTAAGCACAGAATAACACAGTACCACAAGAAAAAGGCAGCCTGTATAATACACATACCTCCCAAAACCAAGAGATCTGATCACCTGCCTGTTCGAATCCCCGATACTGCGTATGAGCTTTCCAGTCATCCACGCAAATCGGTTTGTCGCTTCCATAGAGCATCATGTCAAGATCTTCTGCATTCAACCACCGAAAGAAGGAATGGAGATGTCTCGAGCCCGCAATTCAGCAAAGCCTTCGGCAAACTTTGCTACTTGTTAGATTGACACGACAAACAGATGCCTGATGAGAGCAGCGATGTAATCCTTCCTATTCCTACTGTTAACGGCTATGCTCTTTCCATTTGGACAGAGCTCGACGACCTTCCTCTTACCCAGCTCCTCAACCTCGTGAACGAAGGTCAGCCCTAATGCGTCTTGATCGACCATCTGGGGATCCATCTCAAGAATCTTCTTGCAGCTGCTGTACAAGTAGGGATCTGCGTCTCTTATGTCCTCTAATGTGATGTCGCTGCCAGCCAATTTGTTGAAGAAGACACGATCAAGCGCAATACCGACTTGTATGTTGTGCATCAGTGCTAAAGCAATCAACCTCCCGGAGAAGTTGAAGTATTCGAGGTGTAAAGGGTCCACCTTTGATGCTGCAAAAGACAAAAAACTGGCAATAATCACACTTATCGAGTCATGTGTTTTTGTATGCAGAGGATCACAACTCAATGGAAGATTAAATATTCCAGTGAGAAGGCGAGACAGAGGAAATTGCAAGTGAATCTTAGTGCAGTCCAAGGTTCCTTGTATATCATATTCAGGAAAAACCTAGTCTCTTTTCATGGTTTATGAAATTCTTTTTGAGAATTACAGAGTACGTATTCGTAGCAAGGTGAATCATGATAACTGAGACAAACAACTACAATTTGTGTTTTCACCAGCGCCTTTCACAGTTTAATTGGTTCGAAAACTCAAAGCAGGTATGTTTCAGTAAAAGCAAAACACAACGTAATAAACAGGCAACAGCAAGATCGATGCTCATCCAACTTATCTGCCAACAAGATCGAATTTAATAGATCTAAAAGTGGACAACAAACCAGGATTAGGATAGAATCTCCTTCGATCAGTAGGACAAGCCACGAAAAGTGCGTTTTGAGGATTGAAAATGGCTTGGCAGACCAACAAGAACCATTCCCTCAGGACACCTTGCCCAGTGGCCTCCTCGTTCTTGAACTCCATGAACAAGCCACTGCGCAGCGATTCTGGTTCTGCATTTCCAACGTACTCGAACGACTCGGACAGCAACTGGGATCGGTCGATAAGCATCTCATGGTACTCAGCAAACTGTTCTTTCATATCTGGAGCATCATCATCGCCAGATGGTGCCTCGCCTCGAAACTTATCGCCTCCTTGAATTGAAGGATCCACATATTATCATGGCCCCTCTTCGCATGACTTACAACAAGATAGTTCAATGCACTACTCCTCCTCTCCATAACGCCTCCAAACACTTAGCACCGCTGTAATAAAGCTTTAAAGGTTTCGTAAAGCTCCCTCAAGATATAAAGATACTGATCCGAATTGAAGGCACTGGCCCACTTGTCCATCTCCGACTTTAGCTCCACGCGCTCCTGAATCTTCTTCATACAAACGTCCATCTGGCGCAACAAATTCCAGAAAAGTTCGTATAGAGCGCAGGCTTTCTCCGAGCAACATGGAAGTGGTTTGACCAATTTGTCGTGAGACGGTATCCTAATGGGTCCAAGCCAACTCTTTTGAATCTCATTCCTAAGAGGCACCAAGAACGTTGCTAGATCCTTCACATCTTCCATTCTCGTAATGAGCATAGGCAGACCGAGAGATAGTTTAACTGCCAATTCGCTAACGAATGGGAAAATCTCTTCAACTCTTTTCTGATTCTTAACATTACACTTCAACTCCATGCACTCGCGGAACATGGCTCCCAAGTTGCTACGGCAGAAATCATACAGGGAATCCTCCGAACTTATCCCACGAGCCCTCAGCAAGCTACAAAATTCCAAGACTACCTTGACGAACGAGCAGTGATTCTGCTGGGGCACCTTGATCCTACCCATGCTAATGAAATCACGGATCGCTTCATCAGCCATATCTCTATTATGACTAACAGGCGACATATAAAGCATCACCAAAGCAGCAGCTGCCAAAGACTCGCAAAATACTTTCAGATGCCCCGAACCTCTACAAGTCGGGTTGAAATCCCTGTCCAGCATCATCGATAAGTACTCCTCGAGCATCGATTTAACGCGTCTGTCCCTCGGGCCCTCATCATCAGCGTTGAATGAGTGAGTCGCGTCAGATATTGTGGTGGTGTTGTTGTTTAGGTCTAAGATGAGTGCGACGACGTCGTTCATCAGCTGCCAAGCCCTTGGGTACCCAGTGCTACGCATCCTCCCTATAAATGCAAGGTGGCGTCGTTTTCCACGCCGCACTCGCCCAGGGTTCTCTCCGCCTGAAGCTGCCTGCCTCTGTATATCAATCCCTGGCCGGCCAGGCAAACGTTGGAGGTGGACTCAAGATTATCGTAGATCGATTGCACCGTCTCGGAGGGGTAAGCGCGGACGACCAAGGTCTCGCCGAACACCATGCGGACGAAGAATTGGAGGCGCCGGGGCTCCTGGATGGTTCCCTGGGAGACGGGGACAGGGGCGTTTCCGTCTTTTCGCATCCTGGTCGCCGGGAGAAGGTCATCGCTCCGCTCGTCGAGCTTGCGTTTGTTGATCGGAGGCGGTGATGGCGTCAGCATCTTAGGTTTTCCACAGCGAAAAAAAAAAAACCCTAAGCAGCCATCATCATCATCGTCGTCCAGCCCAAGCCGAGTTTTCTAATTGATTTGGTCAACGTTTGCTTAAACGAGGAAGAAATTGAATGTAATTCTCAGATAACCTTTGCCTTTTGTCTTTTCTACTGGCGGAGGAGAGAGAGAGGACAGTGCGACTGTGAGTATTTTTTCTTTATTATTCCTATTTATTTGAAAATTACAATAAGAGAAGAGAGGAGACTCTTGAGCAAAGCGAAGTAAATGGAACTCACTCTCATATCAGTATAAGATAAAGACATAAAATTGTCATTTGTGAATTGTGATGAATTCGAGTATTTAATATATTTGCAAAAATTCTAAAAATTAATTATTAGTGGCGAATTTAATAAATTATATGCTAAAATAGAATGAGGTAGTTATTATGAGTTTTAAAGCACGTTGTTAATAAGTTCTTTTTATAATTGATATACTAAAAATAGAATAATGTGGTCATTATGATTAATAGGTTTTTTATCTTTTAATAGTAATTAAAGTAAAAAATTTTGATTGGTGAATTTTGGCAGATCTACTCGGTATGACCTCTCCAATGATCTACGCAGATCGGCTTATCACTTCCATAGAGCACCTTGTCGAGATCTTCCCCAGTCAAGCACTGAAAAGAACGACTTCTGTAGTTTTATCGAAGTCGCAATCTCTACAAAACCGCGGACAAAGGTGGCACTTTGATTACTTATAGACTCGACGAATAGGTTCCTAATAAGAGCATCGATGTATTCGCCTCTATTCGTACTGCTCACAACTATGTTTTCCCTGTCAGGGCACAGCGCGACGAGCTCTAACGGAGCAAGGGGAAATTGTAGTTATTTCCTTTGGTGCGTTTGGTCCGCGGAAATCGGCGCGGAAAAGAAAAGGAAGGTGTGGTGGTACGCATCGAATCAATGTACATTACGGTTCACGTGTCGTACAATCATATTTTTTCTTTTATTTTCCACGTTGAAATCCACGAACCAAACGGAGCCTAGGTTTCCGATGGAGAGGACAAACTAGAGGTTAAAACATGAAAATTCGAATTGACTCGCTCAGTTAGGATGATATTGATGCTGAAGGATTTGCAGATCGTTATATTAGCTTCAATCCCCTTCATAAGCACACTTCACAAGACGAGAAGAAAACAAAGCGAAGTCTACTGAAATCTGAAAAACAAAAAATTCGAAACTATTACCATCCCATGAAAATAGATAGAGAGCCCTCAAATGAAAAACTATCGCAACGAAAATGACTGTAACTTCCAAAAAATCACAATATCATCGCAGTATAGTGCAACTGGTATGGAACAAAGTCTTCCCTGCCCCATTATAACAACCTACAAGCAATTCAATAGTAAAAACAAAAGAAAGTAAAGATTCCTTGCAAATTTCCTCTCTTTTTTTTTTTTCTTCAGCCTGCGCCGAAGCTGTAGCCTACGTACTCTTTCGTGATGATATTTAGTTTCTCCCTCATGTGAGATTGCGAGGGATACAATGGGAGGCTCAGCCTATTGAAGCACGTCCATGCAGGTGGCAAGCAATTCGAGCCCGTTAGAGATTTGCATATGCAGAGCTTAGACGCCAAACCCTTAAACCCTTCGATTGGCAGATATTTAATCGACGTCCAGAAGAGGAGTAGGTTCGCCTTCTGCTCCAAACTCATACTCCCCACAATCTGCATATTGAAGAAAAAACAAAAATAATAACGATATTGACCGGTATCTATCTATCGTACGTTATAATGTGGCTCGAAAAAAACGGTTACGTTCAATGAATATCTAACGAAAGGATTCAACGGTCTAGCGGGAATCAATAAATTGAGCATATTTTAAGTGAAAAAAAAAAGAAAACGTCTGACGCGCCGACGATTTCAATATAACTAATCGTCGATGGTACCGACGATTTCAAAAAACTAAGTGTCGGTGCTACCGGTGATTTCAAGAAACTAATTGTCGGTGCCAACGACGATTTCACAGGAAAGAAAAACAAAAATTTAATGGAAATGTCGCCAAAAACGAGGGCCATCGTCGCCGACCAGGGGCCGAATATGGTTTTGGAAAATTCAGCCCAGTAGTTTGAAATGATGATATAGAAATTCATGCAGCAGGTTTTAGTTGTAAGAATATGTTAAAATATAAAAACACTTCCTTTGTTCATTAAGCTTTTCTTGTGCCATATAACATTTAAAAGAAAGAAAGCTACCAACTCTATTCCACCATTAACCAAACACACACACGCACACACTGCTAAGTGAATATTATTCATAATCATACCTCCCAAAACCAAGAAATCTGCTCATCAGACTGAACAAATCCCTGATACTCAGTGTGAGCTCTCCAATCATCTACGCAGATCGGCTTATCACTTCCATAGAGCACCTTGTCGAGATCTTCCCCAGTCAAGAACTGAAAGAAGGACTTCTGTAGTTTTATCGAAGTCGCAATCTCTCCAAAACCGCGGGCAAAGCTGGCACTTTGATTACCTATAGACTCGACGAATAGGTTCCTAATGAGAGCATCGATGTATTCTCCTCTATTCGTACGGTTCACAGCTATGTTTTTCCCATCAGGGCACAGTTCGACGAGCTCTCTGTTTCCCGAGACTTCGATCTCGTGAGAAAATGTGAGACCCAAATTGTCGACAGCCTCGGGATCCATCCTGAGGATGTGTTTGCAGCTGTTGTATGTCAATGGATCTGTGTCTCTTATGTCCTCAACTGTGATGTTCTCGTCGTCGCCGGCCAACTGCTTCGCGAAAACGCGATCGAACAGAATCCCGACTTCTATTCTGTGCATCAGAGCTAAGGCGATCATCCTTCCCGAGAATCTAAACCCTTGGAAGTGCAATGACTCCTCCTTTGATGCTGTGAAATGGTGGTGGGAAAAAAGAAAGCACATCAAGAAAACGATCTTAGCTCATGCATTTGTTGGGAAAATCGGAACTCGTTCTTACCACGATTAGGGTAGAATCTCCTCGGATTATTAGGACAAGCAACGTAGAATGGCTTCTTAGTGTCGAAGAGTGATTGACAAACCAAGACGAACCACTCCCTCACCACGCCGGGCCCAGTCGCCTGCTCGTTCTTGAACTGCACCATCAAATCACCGCGAAGTAATTCTGGCTGAGCAAGATAAACGTACTTGAACGAGTCGGCCAACAATATCGAACGGTCGACGACCATGTCGTAGATCTGTCCGTCCACCTTCTCGGGGAGAATCGTCATCGCCAGGTGGCGCCTGGCCTCGAAAGTAGTCGACTCCTTAAACTGAGAGATCCACGAATTGTCTTCGCTCCTCTTCGCGTGGTTGACGATGAGATAGTTCAGCGCCTTCGTCCTCCGCTTTATGAGATCTCCAAACGATTGAATGCCATCGAAGTAGAGCTCGGAGATGTAATAGAGCTGTTTTAGGATGGAGAGGTGATCCTTGACAGACAGGTACTGTTCGAGTTTCAGAGGCACTCCGAAGAGGACGATTAGCTTCTTACCGTTGGCCTCTGCTTCGACGTAGTCGTCGATCTTCTTCAGGCGGTGATCCATTTTGCCCAACAATTCGGAGAAAATAGCGTACAATGAAGAAACTTCCTCGGAGAAGGAGACTTGGTGTTCTTCGTTAGAGAATGGCAGCTTAATCGGCTCATTCAAGCACACCAAAATAGTGTCGATTTCGTACCTGAGAATCCTAAAGAACACAGATAGATTCTCCAAGTCCTCTAAGACCGGCCCCAACGGAGAAGACAAACCGTTGGATACTTTCTTGGCCAATTCGCTCACGAATGGAAAGACCTCATTCGCTCGATTTTGAATCTTCGACATACACCTCAACCCTATGCACTCTCCCATCATTTCCCCCAAATTTCTGCGGCAGAAAACGTAGAGTGAATCCTCCGCCCCCGAATGAACCCTAATCGTGTTGCACAGCTTCAAGACGGTCCTCAGAAATGAGCAGTGATTCATCTCCGGCGCTTTGGTCCTTCCCAGAGATACGAAGTGCTTGATGGAAGCTTCGGCTGCGTCTTTGTTAAGCTTTGGGGGAGAGCCGTAGAGCATCACCAAAGCCGAGGGAGCTGAAGACCTGTCGAATAGCAGCAAAAGCCTTGCGACTGAAGGCGGGGTGAGATTTCTGGCCTGCATCATCGATAGATATTCTTCTAGCATCGATTTGATGCTTTCTTCCTTGCTGAGGATTGTCGATTCTTGGTTTGTGGTTCCCCAGTTGTTGCTGTGTATGTCCAAGACGAGTAAAACTACGCCGTTTATCAGCTGGCGAGCTCGTGGGTGTTCGGCGCTGTGTTGCATCTTTGCTGCCAAATATAATGTGGCGTCGTTTGCCACGCCGTGTTCGGCGAGGGTGAGTTCGTCTTGAAGGAGTTTGCCTCTGTATATAAAGCCGCGGTTGTCGTCCTTGGAAGATTTGATTTTGTCGTAGATTGATTGTACGGCGTCGGAGGGGTCGGCGATGATTTGAAAGGTTTCGCCGCCGATAACACAGACGGAGAATTGGAGGAGTGGTGTGGGTTGACGGACGCCGCCGGCGAGCTGGGTTTTGGTGGTGGAAGACGACGACGGAAACATTTTTCTTAGTAGGCGTTGGTTTGTGGTGAAGGGAAAAGAGAGAAAAAGGTGATGGCAATGAGAATTTGTTTCACTTCAGAAGAAAACAAAAGTGAGGTTGGTAGAGAATTGATATCAGTTCAAGAAGAAAACAAAGACAGAGTAAGCAATAATAATAGTCCTACAATTCCATTTGCTCAATGTTTCATTAATGAAATCTCCTTTCTTATCTCGACTAATTAATTAAATCTCCTTTTGAAATCTCATACTATTTTTCATTTATAAAATCTCCTTGATTTCATTGATAACAGTTCTTCCTTTCAGATTTTTCAATTATGAAATCTCCTTTTTTACCTTGATATTTCATTAATATAATATCCTTTCATATTAAAATCTCATTCATCAGCCCTTGGTCAACTTTTATATAATTAAATCTCCTATCACGTGAATATTAGTGGAACAAATGATTTTCCTTATAAAAATCAAATAATATTTACTATTCTAACAAAGCGAAACAACGTGGGCTTTTTTACTGTATGTGGCACAGTATATCTCTACTCTTCTACTAATGTTGAAGGACAAGGTGAATTAAAAAGTGATTTTTAATGTATTTATTATCAGAATTTTTCTCCAATTAATAATTGACATAGAATAATTAGCTTTTAAATTAAAATAAACCAATCATCATCTCGCATTTCTATTGTCACATTTATCATTTTATTTTTAGTAATTATTGTTTAATATTTAATAAATAATTATACATTATTATATAGCACACACAAGCGTTTAGTAGTATTTATTTAGCAAGTCGAGCATTTTTAAATTCTGTTTTGGGTCAAATCTTCTTCGTTGCCTAACTATGATTTATTAATATAACCATATTGGCCAAGTTGTGTTGCGATGATATAACCACCGTGACTTTTAGGCAAATAAAACAATACCAAAAATCATTAAATTGATGTTCACCAGACAATTAACATAAATCAGTCTTTTTATGCATCATCAAAACTTAAATAACATAGGTGGAACTCACTCAAAGAAGAAACCACTCTTTTCTTCAACTATTAGCTTCATGTTATCCCTCGACACTCTGCATATCAGTACAGAAACAATCGAAGAATCGACTCTCCACGGAAACATCAAATTGCACCACACCACCGTATACTCCGATACGCCTGAGGATTATTCATTCAAACAAAAGTCATGCTTTCATTCAAAGGATTGTATTTTGGTAGTAGATAGAATTTAGTGCTTTCTAGTTCAAATCATAGCAAAGCAAGAAAGGCTCGAGTCTTTAGTATATTCGCCGGCTAATTTCGTTATGGTGTGCGACGTTTCGAAATTCCTGAAGTCGTTGTATCTTCGGGATTGCGACAACTGAGGCACTGAAATACGGGGCAATAACGCCTTACGGAAAGCGTACGACGTACATGCCTCGACTTTGACTTGTAGCCGAAACTATGTCGAATTTACGAACCACCGAACAGACGCCCAAAACACCGAAACCAACAAAAATAAATAGGAAGCATCCCTATCATAAGTTCCAGCCGCTCGGTATGGTATGGAGAGCTTGCCTGGTAATCGCGAGAATGATTAGGAAACATCAAACCTATTTGAACCGCTTACAATACAATAGTCGTAGCATAACGTAAGGCCGTAAGTCGAGGGGCAGCCATGTTGGAATGGAGCAATTTTGCAATGATCTCATAGGTCTCACTGTAACAATATATAATCTCATCTTTGTTAATACATCAGTCCTGAAAAATGCATATCAGATTTCTAGATAATTTTTCCATGGGCTTACATTGCTCATTATCTATGTTTTATTACATTTCTTCGACTCCCCAAAATCGTAAGCGTCCACGTCTTACGATTTTACTGGAATTTTACTTTGAGTTGCTACAACACACTCGAATTTATACGGATTTTACTCGATATGGAGGCGCGATATATTCGACTCAATCACACCACTAATTTATACTAGACACTTCCATTAATCTAGAAATGTAGTTTAAGAGACATTTATTAAACAACTTAGACTTTCAACATATCTTTCTTCAAACTTGAACTTTGACACCATTTCCAATCCATGTCTCTTCACTTCTGGCGGTCAACATTGCTAATTAACTATCATTTAACAAAAACAAGGCCGTCGTGCGCCAATATAACACCTAATACAAGCAATTCCATAACGAAGATGAGATATGCACCTACTTTTTCTTTGAAGATCTGTGAGTTGCGCACCATAATAGAATGAAAATTGCGTAGTTAAAATTTCCTCTATTTTTCAGCCTGCACTGAAGCTGTAGTCGACGTGCTCCTTTGTGATGATATTGAGTTTTTCCCTCATTTGAGATTGCGAGAAAAATATGAAGGTACGCTCAGCCTATTGAAGCACGTCCACGCCGTTGGTAAGCAGATCGAGAAGCTCATCAAATCTTTACATATTCAACGCTTATTATGCGCCAAACCCTTGAAACCTTCTATGGGGAAACACTTTCTCGAAGTCCAAAATGAAAGGAGGTTCGCTTTCTGCGCAGTGACATACTAGCAACAATGTGGAGAAAATAACGCTATAGGAAGTCAATATTCGGATCAGAATACCTCACAAGAACGCTTGCAGCTGTTGTATACACACGGATCCGCGCGTCTCTTATGTCTTCCACCGTGATGTTGTCTTCGTCGCAAGCTACTTGCTCGGAGGAGATGGGATAAAAAAACGATCCCCGGATTTAATTTGTGCATCAATGCCAAAGCGATCATCTTTCCAATGAAGCAAAAACCCCGTGACGAGCGAGTACTCTCGCCTCCGCCCTAGTAGATGTGATATACTTTCTCCAAATCTGAGAAGTTGGAGCATTCTTTCGCTTTTTCGAAGCATTTTTTGTTTGCGCTCATAAAACAACATCAGCGGATTTATCCTAATCATTTATGTCGCACGTATATGCGCTCAACGGCCGCTTTGATTTTTAGGTAAAAGCGCTTATTCAGCGCACCTCAAATATAACACCTAGCATAAGCAATTCGCTAATAATTTGAAACGACGATAAAATATGCAACTACTAGCCGACATGATCTTGCAATAATATTGAGCCCTTCCCCTCATGTCGAGGGATATAAAGGGAGGTTTAGCCTGTTGAAGCATGTCCACAAAGTAGGCAAGTTATTTGCAACCATTAAAGCTTTACATATCCAAAGCTTATGCGCCAAACCCTTGAAACCCTCGAATGGAAGATAATTTATCGAGGTCCAGAAGTAGATAAAATTGGCCTTCTCTTCCAAAGACATACTCTCCACAATCTAGAGAAAATAAGGCTATCAATATACAATAGATGAAGCCCAAAATCGGGGAAATTCAGAAAACATCAATATTCGGATACCGCGGGTTGTGAACATCAGAGGTAGCTTATTGTCAGACTGTATAAATCCCCGATACTCGGTGTGTACTTTCCAGTCATCTAAACAATTGTTTTGTCGCTTCCGTAACTGAAAGAACGATCCTTGGAGTCGTAATCGAAGTTGCAATATTTGCGCTATAGATACAACGAACATGCGCGTAACGAGAGCATCAATATATATATTCCTTCCTATTCCTACTATTTAGCGCTATATCTTTTCCGTTGGGACACAAATCGATGCTAAAAAAAACGCTATGACTTCTTGCAGCTTAGATTTGAAAGTTCATTGTGGTATCGAAAATCGAATTATATTCTTTCTTACTCTCGCATCATGTTCTTGAAAATTTTCCATTAACTATTAGAACCATATCCTAGGGTTTCTCTGGATATAGCTGCATACTTGTAATGTGTTTATAGTAGTAAGAATATATTGCAGTATATCTCTGTTGATAACTAATGTGTACTATCTTCATTTATAACATGTTGTATATTGCCTTCTTTTTCTTCTCCATGATTGTCGTTGTTCTCCTTGGACTTTAATTTCCCCTACTTTGGTGTGTTTTTAATAAATTGTACTAGTCGCGTCTTGATTACGTTGTAATATGTTTTTCTTATATGAAAAATAAATATATGATGTGCTTGTAGTTCGAATATCGGTTTAGCACTAGTCGAACTATTCACTTCAACACTTCAATCAGATGCAGTACCCGTTCACCAGACCACTTTAATCTATTTGTTTGGCTTGACAAAATAAGGGCGACAAATGTCCCTGATGTTTAGGACATGGACGCTTTTGGTCCCTTATGTTTTGAAGTGTCACTTTTAGTCCCCCAATGTTACGAATTTTGGGCCGTGTTTGTCCCTCGATTAACTCAATCGCTAATTTAGACTGAATTTAACACGTTGGAGCATATGATCTTCTTTTACTCAATTTAAAACCTCATAACACATCTTATTTTTCGACTTAAATGCACATTAACATCATTACACATCACATTTAGGGAAGGATTGGCGACATTGAACTTGAGTTAAATGTGATGCTTAATAATGTTCGCGTGCGTTTTAGTCGAAGAAGATGATGAATTATGAAGTGTTGAGTAAAAGGAGATCATGTGCTATTATGTGTTAAACCCCGTCTAAATTATTGATTAAGTTAATCAGGGGACTAAAACTGTCCAAATTTGCAACACTGGGGACTGCAATTGACACCTTAGAGCATGGGGAACCAGAAACGCTCATGCCTCAAAAATTGGGGACTAAATGTTGTTCTCCCGAATTTAGATAAGTTTTAATAGGCTCCAATCTCATGCATCTATTTCACGTTCTAGAAATTCATCTCATCTCAGCCTGAAATATCAATATTGAATCGGATGAATGCAGATGGACGAACCTTGAATTGAAGCTGACATTGTATTAACGAAAAAAACCCTAGAAAAAAGATAACTTACCACCGAGCTTCCCAGACATTCAATCATTGTAGTTAGGTTCCTCCTTAAAATTCATAAGCTCCTTACATTAAAAACCCTTTTATCTTTGATTCTGATCATGCAAGAAATGCCTCGCCTTAAAGAGTAGTAGCACAGCAACCCACTACTATCATATATGGAAGTTTATCACTTTGTTGGGAAGAAGAAACCAATAATTAGATTCCAAACCTACAGCTGTATAAGAAATGAGTGAATTTATCTTTGCATGGGAAAGACAAATCACCTTCTTGACCAAAGAGGATTGTTTCCACCATTATATAAAGACACATAAAAAGTTTTGCTGTTTCTCAGCTCGCACCGAAGCTGTATCCAACATAGTCTTTTATAATAATATTTAATCGCTCCCTCATGAGAGAATGCGAAGGGTACGAAGGGAGAGATAACTTGTTAAAGAATATATGTAACGTCGGCAATAAGCAATCAGAATTCGTCGAAGATTTACTGATGATTACCTTAGATGCCAAACCTTTGAACCCTCCAATGGAAGATACTTGATCGAGGTCCAAAAGGAGGATCCTTTTCTGTTCTGTAGACATGCTTGCCACAATCTGGAGAAATAAAGGGTATCAGAAAACATCGATATTCAGACATATCTGTTACAATTAATGTGCTATAGAAGTTTATTTTTAGTTAATTATGTTTTTTTTATGGTCTACATTAACATTTAAGAAGATTAAACTTATGAACCAAACAAGCACATATAGGTTAATATTTATGAAGATAATTCTCATTACTACGCACACGAAGGTTGATATACTAAAACATGTTGGAAAGAATCCTTGGAAGCACCGGCAAATTTCTGCGAAAAAAAAAATGCATATACAAAATGTCGAAGCACGCCCACGATCTCAACATAACAATCGTTGGTGCTACCGACGATATCAATACTATTTTTCCGGTGCTATCAACGATAAAGAAAATAAATGAAATGAGATTCTATGATTTCTTTAGAAATATGAAGTGCTGGCCATTGTCGTCTCCGAAAAAACACTGTCACGGTGGACTATGGTTACGGAAGTTTAGCCGTGTTGGAATATTTGTTTTTCGAAAGCCTCGTTGGAATATGATGCTATAGAAATTTGTGCATCAAGTTTTAGGGTTTAGGGTTGTTGGAAACGAAAAATGTAGAGCGAGACCCTTGTTTTGTTTATCAAGTTTCTCTTGTACCACATAAAAGTGGAAAGACATAAGCTACTACATAGTGAAGCAAACAATTCTATTATGCAATGTTCAAACAGCACTCATTCAATGAATATAATCATAGCTCCCAAAACCAAGACATGTGATCATCTGAGTGAACAAATCCCTGATACTCGGAAGGAGCTTTCCAGTCTTCGAGAAAATACCACTTTGTCAGCCTACGCCGAAGCCATGGCGTACGTGTTTTTTTGTGATGATGTGGATTTTTTCCCTCATGTGAGATAGTGAGGGATACGATGGGAAGCTCAGCCTATTGAAGCACGTCCACGAGGTTGGGAAACTATTTGAGCAGCCCACCAAAGATTTGCATATGCAAAGCTTAGACGCCAAACCCTTAAAACCTTCAATGGGCAGATGCTTTATAGACGTCCAAAAGAAGAGGAGGTTCGCCTTCTGTTCCCTAGACATGCTCCCCACAATCTGTGTGGAGAAAAATTATAACGATATGATCAGTATATCGTACGTAATAAAACGAAGTAGTCCAAAGCTCAGGAAAAATCGGATAACAACATAAATACTCGGACAGTAAAATGTGGCAGCTTCAAAAAGATTCAACAATCTAGAACGAATCCGCCAAATTTTAAAAGTTAACCAAAATGTCGGAAGCACCGACGATTTCAATAAATAATTGCCGGTGCTACCGACGATTTCAATAAACTAATTGTCGGTGCTACCGACGATTTTAAAAGAGGGCAAAAAACGAGGGCCTCCGTCGTCGACCGGGGAAAATAGCGGCAGGGCCGAATATGGTTATGGAAAATTCATACAACAGGTTTGAGTTGTAAAAAACATGTTAAAATATCAAACATTTGCTTTTTGTTTTATCAAGCTTTTCTTGTGCCAAGTAACATTTCAAAGAAATAAACCACTACAGTTAAATATAGAAGCAAAAATTCTATTATTCCACCATAACCACAAAAACATACAAAATGCTAACTGAATAATATAATCATACCTCCCAAAACCAAGAAATTTGCTCATCAGACTGAACAAATCCCTGATACTCGGTATGAGCTCTCCAATCATCAACACATATCGGCTTATCGCTTCCATAGAGCACTTTGTCGAGATCGTCCTCGCTCAAACACTGAAAGAACGACTTTTGCAGTTTCATCGAAGCCGCAATGTCTGCAAAACCTCGGGAAAGCTGGCAACTTGACCAGCTATAGAATCGACGAATAGGGACTTAATAAGAGCCTCGATATATTCCCCTCTATTCGTTCTGTTCACGGCTATGTTTTCCCCGTCAGGGCACAATGCGACGAGCTCTCGGTTTCCCGAGACTTCGATTTCGTGAGAAAATGTCAGACCCAAAACGTCGACAGCCTCGGGATCCATCTCGAGGATCTGCTTGCAGCTGTTGTACATCGTGGGATCTGTCTCTCTTATGTCCTCCAACATTATGTTGTCGTCGTCGGCCAACAACTTCACAAAAAGGCGGTCAAACAGAATCCCGACTTCGATTCTGTGCATCAACGCTAAGGCGATCATCCTTCCCGAAAATCTAAACCCATGGAAGTGCAATGAATCCTCCCTTGATGCTGTGCAATGGTGGTGGGAAAAAGATAAGCACATCAAGAAAATGATCTTAGCATATGAGTTTGTTGGAAATATAATATATAAAGAGAATTTTAAAAAGAAATGATACACCCCCTACAAGTTTAAGATTTTAGATGAAATGGGCATTTAACATAGTATCGGAGTTTACGATCAAATAATTATTTGGTACAAATCCTCACGCCCACTCATTTAAAAAAACACTGCACGTCTGAGGGTAGATAACAAAGAAATCAGTATATACGTGAGGGGACGTAATGGAGTATAAACTTAAAAAGGAATACCCCTGCAAGCTTAAGCACTTAGGTGGTGGTCATTAAAATTAACCAATCAGTACCCAGACAAGAAATTTATTAAGATATAGAGAAAGAATGATGAGATAGGAACAAACGCGTTCTATTGGGATTAGGGTAGAATCTCCTCCGATCATTAGGACAAGCGACGTAGAATGGCTTCTTAGTGTGGAAGATTGCTTGGCAAACCAAGACGAACCACTCCCTTACAACGCCGGGCCCAGTCGCCTCCTCATCCTTGAACTGAACGATCAGATCACCGTGAAGTAATTCTGGCTGAGCAAGATAAACGTACTTATATGATTCACGCAGCAACCTCGAACGGTCGACGACCATGTCGTAAATTTGGCCGTCCTTCTTCTCTGGAAGCATCATCATTGCCAGGTGACGCCTGGCCTCGAAAGTAGTCGACTCCTTAAACTGAGATATCCACGAATTGTCGTCGCTCCTCTTCGCATGGTTGAAGATGAGGTAGTTCAACGCCTTCATCCTCCGCTTTATGAGATCTCCAAACGATTTGATGCCATCGAAGTAGAGCTCGGAGATGTAATAGAGCTCCTTTAGGACGGAGAGATGGTCCTTGACAGATAGATACTGTTCGAGTTTGAGCTGCACTCCGAAGATGACTACCAATTTCTTCCCATTTGCCTCTGCTTCGACGTAGTCGTCGATCTTCTTCAGGCTATAATCCATTTTGACCAACAGTTCGGAGAAAACAGCGTACAGCGCCGAAACATGATGTTCTTCGTCAGAGAATGGCAGCCTAATCGGCTTATCCGAACACCCAAAAATAGTGTCGATTTCGTACGTCAGAGTCCTCAAGAACGTCGATAGATTCTCCACGTCTTCCGTGGCCGGCCCAGTCCAAGACAAACCGTTAGATACTTTCTTGGCCAACTCGCTCACGAATGGGAAGACCTCCTTCGCTCGACTATGCTGCTTAGGCATACACTTCAACTCTATGCACTCGCCCATCATTTCCCCCAAATTGCGTCGGCAGAAAACGTACAGTGGATCCTCCGCCCCCGAATGAACCCTAATCGTGTTGCACAGCTTCAAGAGGGTCCTCAGAAATGAGCAGTGATTCATCTTCGGCGCTTTGGTCCTTCCGAAAGATACGAAATGATTGACCGAAGAACAGCTATGTCTTTGTAAAGCTGTTGAGGAGAGCCGTAGAGCATCACCAAAGCGGTAGGAACTGAAGACTCGTCGAATAGCAGCAAAAGCCTTGCGACTGAAGGCGGGGTGAGATTTCTGGCCTGCATCATCGACAGGTACTCTTCTAGCATCGATTTGATGCTTTCTTCCTTCTTGCGGATGCTCGGTTCTTGGTTTATGGTTCCCCAGTTGTTGCTGTGTATGCCTAAGATGCGTAAAACTACGTCGTTTATCAGCTGACAAGCTCGTGGGTGTTCAGCGCTGTGTATCTTTGCTGCCAAATATAAGGTGGCGTCGTTTGCCACGCGATGCTCGGCGAGGGTAAGTTCGTCGTGAAGAAATTTGGCCCTGTATATAAAGCAGTGGTCGCCCTTCGAAGATTTGATTTTGTCGTAGATTGAGTGTAAGGCGTCGGAGGGGTCCGAGCTGATTGCAAAGGTTTCGCCGCCGATCACATGGACGGAGAATTGGAGTTGAGGGACGCCGTCGGTGAGCTGGGTTTTGGTGATTGAAGACGACGACGGAGACATTTCTTGGTAGTATAGGCGTTGGTTTGTGGTGAAGAGAGAAGGTGGTAATTGTTTCAGTTCAGAGAAAAACAAAAGTGAGTTTGGTAGAGAAATGATATCTCAGTTCAGAGAAAACAAAAAACAAGTAAGCAATACAAAGCCATTACTTGCCACCTTTAACATTTTTGGTCAACGTTTCATTAATAAAATTACCCTGGATTTTTAATTAATGAAATCTCCTTTTGAAATCTCATACTATTTGTCATTTATGAAATCTCCTTTCTTATCTTGATTTTTCATTAATGGTTTATAGATTTTTCAATTAAAAATCCCTGTTCTTATCTTAATTTTTCATTAATGATTTTGAACTTTTTTTATTACAAAATCTCATTTCTTATCTTGATTTTTTCTTTAATAAAATTTCCTTTCAGATTATTAATTCTCAATAATAAAATCTCCTTTCTAGTTTCCCGCTCGAAATTCGAAATTATTCATTAAGATTGGTCAATTTATTTGATTAAATTCTCCCTTCACGCGAATTAAATACCAATGGAAAATGAATTTGAGTGTATTTAAGTCCAATAATACTAGGTCTATATTTTTGGCACCATAGTATTCTCTTAGACTATATTTATCCATGACTTCCACAACCGGTCATAAGAATAAAATATTAATTTCTCTCTCCTCCACATACACAACCTACACCTCAACCCAACCTAATTAATTTTCAACTTTATCAACAACCCAACACAATCCATTATGTTTATATTTTATAATTATTTAAGTAGTATTTGAATGCTTTTTACATTATATGATATAAAATTTAGATACTTTGGTCATTGGAGAAAAATATAATATGAATTATGATAGATTATAGAATGTGGTAGAGAAAAAGATAATTTGAAATTGTGATTCAAAATATATAAATATTAGTCTCTATTTGTAGAGAAAAAATCATATATTTTGGTAGTAAAATAAAATTACAATTTTAATATATAATTACATATATCGTAAAAAACCATAAAAATGGTGTACATAAAACTGTGCACAACCGGTTGGTCGACCAGGTTGGTCCACCAACCGGTTGTGGAATTAAAAGAATTCTTTAGCTTTATTTTAAATTGTTTTATTCAACGACTGGTTGTGCGGTCGTTGATAAATATAGTCTTATAAAACAAGACACGAGTCAACTTATTCAAAATTTCGTTTGTGCCTTATCGGGCCTACACGCCATGTGCACATAGAAAGTGTTGACCCACATAAGTAATGGGGGTTTCATCATAAAACCAAATGATAATATGGTAGCCCATCAACTCAAGCTAGTTAATCTCCAAGCTAGTTAATCTCTTTCCAATTAACTAATTTGGAATACATGTAACTTATTAGGATTATCTACGTTAACTATTCCAAATTACGATTTCGCAGTAGACATTTGTTGGGATATAACTGTAAATCTATATAAACTTGTTGGTACTCCCCATACTGCCAATTACTTTAAGGATGAAGCCCACTATTATGGATTTGGCCTATATGTGATAAAAAAAACTAAACATTTAATTCATTAGTCATGTTGGGCCTTAGTTATCTAAACCCTCCTAAATATAAAACTATGAACCAAACTAGCATGGTTTAAGGATTTTCAAGGTGATTTAGGGTATGGTTAATTGGTTTATCTAAAATAATGGTTTATATATAACCACTTTAAACACATGCAGAAAGGCTTAGATAAAGACACATGCTCAGATGTGTTCATTTGAACCACTAACCGAACACACGTTTTATTTATATTTATCAATTTTTTATATAATTTTTACTTATTAAACCCCATATACACCTATCAACCAAATGACCACTTAATCACCTGTTAATCAATAATAACAATGCTTGTTTGATAGTGTGGGGATTTTAAACGCGGATTTCATGCATATTAACGTGGTTGGTTCGTAGATTTATTTAAAACATGAATTTATATCTAACAATTCTGAACTCATGTTCAAAATGAAGACACCCCCCAAATGTGTACCCACTAACCAAATATAAATCTATAACCTAAACGAAATTTTAAAACAAAAGCCACAGTGAAATGTATTAAGTTTTATTAATTTATGATAACCAACCACCCATTTTTAACACTAAGCACATTCATTATTACTCCAAGTTGAAAGCACAAAAGCAAAGATCCATCACAGTCCAAAAACACACAAAGGTCCCCAAAAACAACACACAAAACATCTTTATAACAAAATAGCCTCAAACTTCACTCACCAACACCCATGAGCTAGATAATAGATTAGCAGCAATCTCAACCCTACTACTACTTACTGCCTAAGCTCGGGACGAACGAAATCAGCATCGGGAGGCACGGAGATATCGACTGTGGGCCTCAGCCGTGCGCACGCCTCTATCGCACCGTGGACAGAGTCCGACAGGAAGTTCCCGATCAGGTCGCGGTTCACGAGGGCCCCACCGTCCACCGCGACGAGGGCCTGCTGGGTCAGTATGTAGTCGAACCGCGGGGCCCACTTCCTCGAACCGAGGCGAGCCGTGGTCGAGCAGTTGTCCACCATGAAGGAGACGCCGCGAGCGTGCATGAACGGGTTCAGGGAATCCACCGCCTCGATCACGCTCTCGTTTATGATCTCGGAGTACGAATGGCCTTTCCTCCTCAGGATCTCAATCTGATTTTCCAGTCGTTCGTGCCCGCCCAAATAATTATTATTATGACGAAATAATTTTGGGAAATGAGAGAAAAAAAAAGAATATTAAATCACCAGGAATAAGAAGACTACCTGGGCCATCATTAATGCCACGAAGACGCCGGCGGTGAAGGGGTACAACGGTCCCATGTCGCCAGCTGGGCGAGTGGAGCGAACTCTTTCGCCAACTTTCCACATGCGTGTTTGGTCGATTTTGCCCATTGGAAATGCGGGCAGCCCTTCCTTTTCCTGCATTTAAAAAAAACATAGATTGAGATCCGAAAAAAAAAAAGGATAAGGTTATCAGTCATAACGTACATAAAAGCGACGGCCTGCTAAGACAACGCTCCTTATCTCACTTCCACTTGCTACATCTTCGTAGCATTCGTACAAGATATCCATGCAAGGGTAGTACGAAGCACTGTAAGCTGTCTCGAACTCTCTTTTGCCTTCGTCGCTTAGTGCATTATACACCGCCAACATACCCTGTGATACAAAGTCAATGTCAAACGGACTAATTAAAAAAGGGAGAGGAGTTGAATCAAGAAAAAATAGATTAACCTGTGTTGAGATTGTCTTGGATATCACTCCAGTAATGCTTTCAACGGTGTTCTTGTAAGCAAGATCCTCGTCCATTCCATTCTCTGTGTACCTTCTGAACAAGCACTCCACAACGCCATGTACCGCACCGAGCAATATGCCTAATGGATTTACGTGCATAAAATTCTTCTGACTAAGATGAGCTTGAATCAACAAAGGCTAGGTGTGAAATTACTTACCACGCTCCCCGAAAATGTCACTCTTGTATTCCTGCTCAAGGGTTGTTGCAAAAGTAAATGGGGAACCAAGAGCAACTGACCATCCAAGAGCAACGTTGGTAGCTCGTCCATCAACATCCTTGACAAGAGAAAGGAAAACTCTTAATAATATTACGTTGATGAGTAACATTTTCACCAAACCAAACAATATAGTATCAAAGAATGCTGGTCACAGAATCGTAAGAAGCCAGCATTACCTGGTGGACAGCAAAACTAGAGTTAATACCAGCGCCATTAACTTCCTTGCCTTGCACATACAACCGTCTCACAGACGGTCCCATCCCCTTGGGGCACACAGCGATCACACTGATGTTTTTGGGAAAGTCAAGGCCAATGGACTGCAAGTGGCCCAACAAGAATCCATGGGACAGCCCGAGTATGCTATTTGGTTTCATGTGCGAAAACACTTGCTCATAACTATCAGCCTGCAGTAGAAAAAGGTATCATAATTGAAAATGGCGAATTAAATATCATCCTCATTTGTTCATTTCAAAGAATGATGCCTAAAGCTACACAAAAAAAAAAAACACTTCGATCTAGAAAAATGCGGCCAAATTATACCTGAGCAGCATCTGAAATCAAGAGCAACACCAGATCACTGCCAGAGATAGTTTCCCAAATGTCACCTAAAGTCCCGTTTTCCTCAGTAAACCCTGCAGCTCGGGCTTCTGCAAATGAACGAGAACCTCTCCTCAGACCAATCTGCATACATAGACATACGGAAGAGAATCAACAATTACAATTTACTGCAGAGGCTAATCAAGTAGTAGCATTGTTGAAAGATTGTGGAAAGCAATACAATAAGCGGTACCTTCACCACAATATCAGATTTAGCCTCGGACAGTGAATCCCTCAAATTCTGAGCTTGAGCAGGTCCCTGCATGAATTGAAAATTATCATTAGTACCGACGCAATAAAATTAGGCTAATATCCCTAGCGAAAACAAACTTAAGATGTTGAGTTTCATTATATCTTGTGAACAGTTGCAAGTAAACGCTCAGTGGTGCAACGAAAATTCCACCAGTGAAGATAACCTAGGCATTATCTTTGTAATAAAAGAATGAAAGATATACAAGTTCCTAATATTCATAAAATAAACGGAACAAGAAAGACATGCAAGAGAAATGATAATTCTTTACCTGCGAGCCCCAACCAATAACACCAATCTGCTTAATACCCTTGAACGCATCAGGCAACTGCTTGAACAAGTGTCTCCCACCTCTCACAATGTACTTCATGGCCCAACAAACAGAGATTCAAGCAGTCAGTTGCTAAATAAGCATAAAACAAAATGATATGGCACGAATCCTAGCTGATTATTCTTTAAATTCAGAAAACAAGTTTTCATCTGCCAATATTTCAATGAAAGCAATTTCGAAGGTAAAAGATAAACAGATCCAAAAACACCTCACCGAGCTGAATTTGTCCATAACATTACTCATTTAGATGTGTCCATACACGCAAGCAAAAACGTATCCGCTAACCTCATCGTGACCAGCGAGGTTAATTTTCTCCTTCTCGAAAACAGAGGTCTCAAAGTCGAGAATTGCCGGCGATTTGACCGCAGGAGCTGAGACCATCCGAGCCGCGAGGGACGAACCCGAAGCTGACCCCGAGCCTCGCATAGAGGCGGCGCGGAGTGGCTTAAGAGAGGGAGAAGAGGACGCGAGGAACCCCAAGGGGAGAGGAGATACTTTCCGTGCCTCTCTTAGGGTTTTCGAAGAGGCTGCTGCGGTGGCGGTGGTGGAGGAGGAGGAGAACGAGGTATGCGCCGGCGCCGCCATTTGAGTCACTGATGTTTAGAGAGAGGCGTGCGAGGGTTTTACAAAGGTAGTGAACAAAGGAATCCAAGTGGATTTCACAGTGCCGTATACAATTTTTATACTGAGAAGAAGAAAATGTATGTGCAAGTGCCCTCACTTGCCTTTTCAGATAATGTTAGGGTCATAATAAGGGGTTTTTAATTAAATAATTAAAAAAAAATCAATCATTAATAAAATAAACAACAAATGAAAATCATTAATAAAACAGACATTTTCGTCATCCCAAGTGACGAGTTACTAACTCGTATCTTGGGAATACGAGTTACTTGTCCACGGTGGGCTGACATGGCATTTCAAGTAACTCGTCATCTGGGATGACGAGTTACTCTTTTTTTTTTTTTTTTTAAATTTTAACTTATTTTATATTTATTACTTATATAATCCACCAAATCATAATATCATCGTTATCACATGTAATTTTACATAATAAAAATCAATAAATGCATCTAATTTATTGTTTGTTTCGCGATGATTAAAATGATATGGATATCTTATATTTTTCGGATATCGAAAATATTTAATTATTTTTATAGTGAAGTTGCTGCTAACAGTATTGTTTAATATTTGTATTTTAGGTATATGCGAGGGGTATTTTCGGTAGCTCATAGAAGTCGATTAGTCGTATATATATATGATGTGTATATATCTATATCAATCCTTCTGTTAATCAATATAAGAATATATTTTTTTAAGAACTCGTTTATTTCTCAATATCTTATAAAATAATTAAATATTTTTTATATTCGAAAAATATAAGATATGCATATCATTTTAATCGTCGCGAAACAAACAATAAATTAGATGCATTTATTGATTTTTATTATGTAAAATTACATGTGATAACGATGATATTATGATTTGGTGGATTATATAAGTAATAAATATAAAATAAGTTAAAATTTAAAAAAAAAAAAGAAAAAGAGTAACTCGTCATCTGGGATGACGAGTTACTTGAAATGCCATGTCAGCCCACCGTGGACAAGTAACTCGTATTCCCAAGATACGAGTTAGTAACTCGTCACTTGGGATGACGAAAATGTCTGTTTTATTAATGATTTTCATTTGTTGTTTATTTTGTTTATGGTTGATTGGTTTTTAATTATTAAATTAAAAACCCCGTCATAATAATATCAAATATTTTGGAAAAAAAATAATATAAAAGTTTATTTTAATTATATTTTTAAATATTAAACAATAAAAAGTAGACAACAGGTTCAAAATATATCATGAAATCATATTTAAAGACGGATAAGTTATACTAGTATCATGTGCACATTCATACGTGCGTGCTATCTAATATATAGATCTATTTATTAACTATAATAATTACTAAAAAATAGAAGGGTAATTATGACATAAAAAATGCATTGTAGCGGGTGATTTTCTTTTAGTTACAATTTTTTAATTGACAGACCAATCTTACTGCTTATAGCTACCGCTGACGCTTAATAAAAGAGTATATATATGTAATTTAACAATTTTGGATGCGGTTTATTTTGTGGTTCTAATGTTAGAGATTAATGTATTTTATTAATAGATGATAAAAACTGTGCAATTTTTTACTAAAAGAACTATCTTTTGAGAGTTAAGTTCCAGCTAAATCTATCAAAATTGCATTTAATTGTTTTATAAATGACACCCTTATTACATTCTCTATTAGAAATTGAATGGTGCTTCTGTAACCACGATTTCTAATAGGTATAAGGGCGAGCTTCCGCTCACCGTCACTCGAGTCATATGTTCATGTTATGTCGGTCATGCCGCACGTGAGGGGCATGTTGAGATTATAAGTTGTGTTTTATCCCGAATCGGATAATTCAAGCCACTGTATAAATATACATAAGATTATTTATCCTAATTGATTTTAAAAAGGACTCCTCGTTTTCTAAACTGGTATGTGTAACATCGATTAAACCTACCACGAAAATTAACACAATCCCTTCAAGAATTCGATGACGAAGCTCACCCATCATCAACAAAGAGACCAATAAGCTTAGTTTCGTAGTAAAAAAAAATACAATCTTTATCCCATACTATCCAAGAAATCAGTCCACGTGTGCAGGTTCTATTTGACGCCAAGATCATCATAATATTATCTGATAATGTCCTCCCATCCCATCTCTCCAATTTCACACCACAACTCGTAAGCCCCACAAATCTAAAATCTAGCCTCTAGACGCACTTATTTCCTTTGCTTTCATTACCATTCATTACCAGAAATTACCATACTACTCCATAATAAGGGAACTTAATACAAAAACCAAAACGAGAAGCTCCTTCAATGGCTGCCCAAGCATTGATTTCTTCTTCATCCATTTGTTCTTCGGCCGACGCCGCTAGGCAAATCCTCGGTTCAAAGCCAAAACGTTACCCTTCAAGAAAGTCTTCCTTTGTCGTAAAAGCTGCTTCTACTCCCCCTGTTAAGGTACACGCACACTATTACACAGTACCTCAAAGAGTGACTAATTAAAAAGACCGCTTCACCTAAAAGATAACCGTGAAGGAAGGGAGAGTCATTTTTTATAATTTTATATAGTTTATTTCTAAAACGCTCCACCATGTTATAATATTACCAACACAATCTGTAATTTAATTTAAATGAGTGACTTAGGGATTCATATGCGGACTGGTACGCCTAAAAGAAAGTTAACCACGAACAGAACGAGTCACTTTTTAATTTTGTATAGTTAATTTCCAACGGAAAAATTGCCAAATGAAGATCAACTTCATCATATAGTTACTTATTTTGAAATTTCTCACAGCAAGGAGCAAACAGGCCTCTCTGGTTCGCCTCCAAGCAGAGCCTTTCCTACTTAGATGGAAGGTGATTGGCTTACTTTACACACCTTAACCTTCCTTCAACCCTTCCAATTCCCTACTTTGATTATTTTCCGCAAGAAAATTAATAAATGCCCATTCCTATTTTTTCCCCTTAGCCTGCCCGGGGACTACGGGTTCGACCCGTTGGGCCTATCCGACCCGGAAGGTACGGGCGGGTTCATCGAGCCCAGGTGGCTGGCGTACGGAGAGATCATCAATGGGCGGTTCGCCATGCTGGGCGCGGCGGGCGCGATCGCCCCCGAGATCCTCGGAAAGGCGGGCCTGATCCCGCCCGAGACCGCCCTCCCGTGGTTCAAGACGGGCGTGATCCCGCCCGCGGGCACGTACAGCTACTGGGCCGACTCGTACACCCTCTTCGTCCTCGAGATGGCTTTGATGGGCTTCGCGGAGCACAGGAGGTTCCAGGACTGGGCCAAGCCGGGGTCCATGGGCAAGCAGTACTTCCTGGGCCTCGAGAAGGGCCTGGGCGGGTCGGGCGACCCGGCGTACCCGGCGGGCCGTTCTTCAACCCGTTGGGCTTCGGGAAGGACGAGAAGTCGCTGAATGACTTGAAGCTGAAGGAGGTGAAGAACGGGCGATTGGCCATGCTGGCCGTCTTGGGTTACTTCGTGCAGGGCTTGGTCACGGGCGTCGGGCCGTTTCAGAACTTGTTGGATCACTTGGCCGACCCGGTGAACAACAATGTCTTGACAAGCCTCAAGTTCCACTAAGTGATAAATACTAGGGTTTTGTGTTGTGATGGTCTTGTTAAAATCTCCATATCAATTGTACTTGTAATGAGAAGACGGGGGAATATTGAAGTAAATGGGAATTGGTCTAGATGGGTTTTAAGAAAATAGATTCTAAATGTAAAATAAAGACTATTATACTCTTTTATTAATTGGGCAATACAAATTACAACGGGTACGGAGCTGAGAACCAGTCTAAAACTGAAAATCCAATTACAAATGGGCAACATATCCTTAAAATTAATGTTATTGACTAAAAAGATGTCAAATAGGCTATCTTGATCAAAATCATTTTTTCAGGAAGCCCCGTCCATATGAAAAGCATTAGAATTATTAAAACCATTTTTCATATCAAAACAAAAGTAAAATACATTGTCTACTTCATTACCACCTAAAAAACATTACATACTTAAGTAGATGACATCAAATAGTTCACAAAAGCCACCTCGTCAACCTCTCTAGAAGCCCGCCACGTCATCATCCCGAGAACCTCTGGCACGGGCACCGCCGGCTTCTTGAATGGATTCAGGACCCTTATTACAAGCCGAGCTGCTGCTGTTACGATTCTTGTGGCCCAGGGACTTCACATAATCATCCATCAAGAGGTTGTCGACCGGCCTTGGAAATAGCAATTTTCCCCTGGAAGCACCACCGACCATATTGTACCACTCCGAGTAGTACTGAGTCGCCATTGCATAGTCCGCCTCATTCCCCGGCACTCGAAACGACGGAAAGAGTGGCAGTAGCGGTGGTGGGGCGGTAGCAAAACCTTCCTTAGTCGTTATCGCCTAATACAACCGCGTAATAAGAAAACGTTCGATGCATCAGAAAAATTTATTACTACAGAAAGAAAAACAATATGTAGAAAATTATTCACCCGGCCATGATAAGGGACATTATTGGCATGAGATTGAGCTTCAGATACTTTGATTCCACTTAGCTGTTGTGGTGATCTGAGATTGATGATATTGTGAAAAATTTTTATCATCGATCATATTCTATATGGTGTAATAAGACGTCGACATTTAGTGTAGGACGATATATATATGTAATATACCCTATGTGAACTGGTGAGTGAAGGCTTGAAGATCCTTGGCCTCGCATTAGGTTTACCGAGGGAATCGTCGCCTCTTTGTTTGCGCCTGTGATAATGGTTATATATGTTTATTTATATCCATAACTATACGCATACTTCAATGAGATTAGATAGAGAGTATTATAAAGCTTACTATTGTCTGCAGTTGACAAGGTTTTCCTCAACAACAATCTTCTGGCAGTCTTTCCAAGCCTGAATTTCTGTCACATTATAACATATAACGTTAGAACACTTCGAATGTATTTCTACCCTACCTCTTGGAATAAATATATGACACCAAAGTATGTACACACCCTAAAGCTTAAGTTTTTAGATGAAATTGTCATTCAGTTACACGTCCAAGGGTAGATATTAAGAGAGAAATCAACCTAGACTTGATGAGCGTATTGGTAATAAAATATATAAAGTTAACTTATGATACATTCCCTTAAAGGTTAAACTTTTAGGTGAAGTAGTCGTTCAACTTCGACACCACCAATTTATCTGTGTCTGAAAAAGAGAACACTTATGAAATCTGGACCTGTAAGTGACTCTTCAGATGGTAAAGGGTGATCCCTTGCACATTCATCAAACCGAGAATCCCTTTCGGAGTTGCTTCTGCAATAATTCAGACCGCACGAATAACAAAAAATATCGCTATGTTACGAAATCGTAAGAATAAACAAAAGAAGCTAATCAAACGAACGATATATATATATATATATATATATATATATATATATATATATATATCACGACTCAACTGTTGGGTCCGCCAAGCTCATCGACGGCCTTCAAGAACTGATCGTGAAGCTCCGGCGTCCATCTCAGGCGAGGCCTAGGAAGCGTAGACCTGTAACAGTCATCATCTCCTTCGTCTTTGCCGCCGTCGTTGTTTTTCTCGTGCATTAACTTCTCGAGCTCCGATGCTTCTTCCCTACCACCGCGGATATTCATCGGCTGAAATAAATTAGGTTTATGGGTTAGAGAAGAGGAAAAAAAAAAGACAAGGGCTTTCTTTTTATATACATGTTTTGAAACCCCATTTTGTCATCATGCATGTTATTAATTAGTGAATGAGATATTTTTACAGGTAGATTTCCAGCTTTATTACACGTTATTATATTTTTGATTTGTAAATATGATTAATGACTGTTATATATATGTTTATATTTGCATGTGTAAATGAGGTTAGGTGAGGGAGTGTGGTGCATGCATGTATATATGTATACGTGGAGTAAAGATGGTAGAGAGGCTTTTGAATCTCTTTCTTGGATGTACGTGAATTAATTTAACAGCTTCGGGTGAAATGAAATGTAAAAAAAAATCTTGGTAGAGTTTTGTTTGCTTCTTCACCAGAAATTTATTGTGTTGTAACTGATGCATTTAATTTTTTCGTAGGGGTGAAAGATAAGTTGAGTCGGCTCATTGAGGCTCAATGAGCCGATGGCTCAACTGAAGCTCGGCTCGAGCTTGTGTCCAAGTTTGTCATAACTGTTGGACAACAGCCATTGGTGATATTCATTTTATTTCTTATTTGTCATTTAAATATTTTTCTATTTTTATGTTTGTAAAGACTAAAGCCCATTGAGCTCGAGCTTGAAATATAAAAGCTCTTCAAGCTTGGCATGGCTCTCAAATGACCTTGCAAAGAAAATAGGCTTTTTACTATTTATTTTAGTTGGATTGAGATCATAAATATTATGTTATTGTTGGTTGTAATATGTATTTACGTTTTTACGTGTGGTGGTTGAACGCTAACTCGTTAAAGTATTTTTAAAATAATATATATTTCCACCATTTCTTGGTTTCGCCACTTCATCAACACTTCATTATATGCTCGTAACTGCATCAATATACGGGAAATTTTTGCTTCATCAGTTTGCAACTCGCAAGCTATTTTTTTTTATATATAAATAGCAAAATAAGAAAAAATAAGAGAATAAAATAAATAAAATGAGGAAAAAAAAAGAGCAACGGTGCACAATCACTCTAAAGCAGATATTTTGCTTCACATTGTCCCCGTGAGAACTAAAATGACGATTATAACCCTTCACCACTCTCAACTTTCACCGGGAAACGTTAAATTGACTGTTTCATCCCTATCAGCCAAATAATCCAACCGAAATCCCACCAAACCTTTTAGGCTTAAAATCATAAAACCCACGTGTAGTTTAGAAACTCATCACCAAAACCCCCTGTGGTTTAGAAACATCATATAACCCCCATCTGTTTTAATAAATGTATCACACTCGCACCATACAATCGGATTTCGTCTTCAGCGCAGGTTAAAAATCATAATCCCATTTTACCCTTTATTTAACATATAACGTTTTAACCTGATTTTACCCATTTTATCCTTTACGTTGAAAAACCCATTGAGAAATCCCTAATTTCAAAGTCACCAAAAAAAGCCTAATTGAAAAACCAAATTAAAACAACCCACGATGCTTAAAGAACTCCGAACTCAATGAAGGCGATCACAACAGCAGATCCGGCTTTCTACAGGCTTATAGTGGATGATTCTCAGATAGATATAGTGGATGATTCTCAGGCTGAGGGTTTTGGTGTGGCTGGGGGTGTTGCTGAGGTCGAGGGTGTTGGTGAGGGTGTTGTTGAGGTCGATGGTGTTGGTGATTATGATTCTGATGCATTTTGGAATCGTATTGACTTAGATGAATTAGAGGGTGAGAAAAGGGTGAGGTCTTTTAGGTGGGAGTGAGCTGTTGGGGACATTTTCGTCATTTCCGCTAAAAAAGGAAGAGAATAATCTGTCCCAAATGCATAAAGCGCGCGTTTGAAGCACACGCGGGCAGCTTTTGCTGACAGGGGGGTTTTTCAGATGTGTTTTCTAAACTATGAGGGGGTCCGATGATGTTTGCAAACTACAGGGGGGTAGCGTGATTTTCAGAAAAACTACAGGGGTGTTTTTAGGACTTTGCCCAACCTTTTAACCAAATTGCGGAAATAGACAAAAACCATTGGTTTACCAATTTACCCTCCATCACATGCCTAGTTGCCAGATACCACTAATGAGATATTATTTATTAATGGCAAAACATCATCACTTAAGATAAACTTTAATTGCCAAATTATTATAATATATGTTACGATCATAATATTAATCGAGATCTATTAACCCACGTATTAATCATAATCCCTATACAGCGTTAAAGAGCGAACACTCTTTCTTCTCTTCTCTTCTCTCGACTCTAAGCTGAATCAAACTCCTTTGAGTCTTCTTCGAATCTCTTTGAGCGCTTGTTGCTCGGATTTGTTAGCTAATCAGAAATGGCGACCACAATCTCGAGTGTATCTACGACGAAGATCAACGGCTACGAAAGGAATTGTCGAAGCAGAGCAGCTCTGTCGTCGTTTGGGAGTTTGTCTTTCGCGGCGTCCGACGTGGCAGGACGCAGGCTGACGTCGCCGGAGACGGTCTCAGTGCGTAGGCGTAGCTCACAGGCGGTATTTCCGTTCGTTGTGAAGCCTAAAGCAGTGTCGGATTCGCAGAACTCGCAGACTTGTCTCGACCCTGACGCTAGTCGAGTGAGTGCTTAAAACTCTCTTCCATATTGGAGGTTAAATTAAGTATGTTAATCGGTTGTTTTTCATATGTTTTTCGTTGCTGAGGTCTTTTTCAT